>CP136068.1:187776357-187891749 GCA_032622095.1 Siphonodentalium dalli | reverse complement strand
AAGTGATTTACGGCCCGCCATGTGACGCACTCTCAGCCAATCAGAAGAAAGGAAAATGGGATGAAGGATAACGATAACATTTAAAGGTACTCAATCCGATCATCAAGTTACAACAAAAACAACAACATTTCTTCAAAATACGCTTTAGTTATCAGAATCTATTAATTACAATAGAATAATGCTAGCCACTGTCAACTATGGTATCAAAAAAGTGCAATTTATCAACATGTTGGCCGTATTATCACTTGAGTAGCACGAAAGTTGGACGTATTACCACTTGATTTACAGTTATCCATCTTCATCCGCAATTTTGCCTCAGACCGTCGGTTTGACGACTTTTTTCCAGGCCACTAATAAGTACACATCTCGAGAAATAACAAATTTCAAAAATCGATATCTGATCACTCTGAGCTTTGATGGGTGGGTTCCTTGACTCGAATCAAATATGTTTGACCCGCCAAAGAAATAGTAATGTGGGAGCGTTAATTAGGATTATGCATCTTTCAGTCAAACTATACATTTGTTTTATGTTTGGAGCCTATATATACAGGGATAAACCAGAGATTGTTGGAGCCTATATATAGAGGGATAAACCAGAGATTGTTGGGGCCTATACATGGATAAACTAGAGGTTTTGTGGCATGCACAGGGATAAAACAGAGATTGTTGGGGACACCTGTTTGGTTGTTTTCTAATTGAGATTATCCCCATATAATTGGCATTGACATAACTATTCTTGTAGGAAAATTGACAATGCAACTGCACATTTACTAATTGCACAGTATAATTTTGAATTAGGTTAGTATTCCTTGAAAAAGTGGAAAATTGAAGTTGATAAAATACTGTCCACTTGTAATTTTGGGAGATTTTGGGATCCTAAAGTTTGTAACACGTATCTAAAACATCACTTCATACTTCCCTGGGCCTATATATGCTTCGACAAGGTGGTGTTTATATCGTTTTATCGGGAACCCGAGCGTGCCACATTAACACACGCAACTCTGATGATAAACTGCACCAAATTATTGTACAAATATAGTACAGATCGATTAATAAATAATGATCTATTACAGATCGATTAATAAATAAATTAAAATAATGATATATTACAGATCGATTAATAAATAATGATCTATTACAGATCGATTAATAATACATAAACCTTTATCATAGCTTTTGATAAAGTGGTATTTATATTGCTGCATGTTCCGGTTACGCATGCATTTATATGTATAATAGACACCCCGAACTAAATGCTCATAACCATGTTCATTACATGTATAATAGACACCCCGAACGCAATGCTCGTAACCATGTTCATTACATGTATAATAGACACCCCGAACTCAATGCTCATAACCATGTTCATTACATGTATAATAGACACCCCGAACTCAATGCTGATACCCATGTTCATTACATGTATAATAGACACCCCGAACTAAATGCTCGTACCCATTTTCATTACATGTATAATATACACCCCGAACTCAATGCTCGTAACCATGTTCATTACATGTATAATAGACACCCCGAACTCAATGCTCGTAACCATGTTCATTACATGTATAATAGACTCCCCCGAACTCAATGCTGATACCCATGTTCATTACATGTATAATAGACACCCCGAACTCAATGCTGATACCCATGTTCATTACATGTATAATAGACACCCCGAACTCAATGCTCGTAACCATGTTCATTACATGTATAATAGACACCCCGAACTCAATGCTGATACCCATGTTCATTACATGTATAATAGACACCCCGAACTAAATGCTCGTAACCATTTTCATTACATGTATAATAGACACCCCGAACTCAATGCTGATACCCATGTTCATTACATGTATAATATACACCCCGAACTCAATGCTCATAACCATGTTCATTACATGTATAATAGACACCCCGAACTCAATGCTGATACCCATGTTCATTACATGTATAATATACACCCCGAACTCAATGCTGATACCCATGTTCATTACATGTATAATATACACCCCGAACTCAATGCTCGTCCCCATGTTCATTACATGTATAATAGACACCCCGAACTCAATGCTCATACCCATGTTCATTACATGTATAATAGACACCCCGAACTCAATGCTCATACCCATGTTCATTACATGTATAATAGACACCCCGAACTCAATGCTCATACCCATGTTCATTACATGTATAATAGACACCCCGAACTCAATGCTCATACCCATGTTCATTACATGTATAATATACACCCCGAACTCAATGCTGATACCCATGTTCATTACATGTATAATAGACACCCCGAACTAAATGCTCGTACCCATTTTCACGTTGGATGCATCCAGCCCCCATTCCGCGGTTTAAGTGTTGATTGCCAGTGATCTTACTTCTATATGCAATATATTCATTTCCCGGTGAAATTCCATCCAAACTCGTTAAACTGTATTGCGTTTTGTTCGAATGACCGTTCCCTATTCCATTCCTGCTATTCAGAATAGAGCCAATCCCAGCTACCAAGTTCACGCTGACCGTTCCCTGTTCCGTTCCTGCTATTCAGAATAGAGCCAATCCCAGCTATTATGTTCACGCTGACCGTTCCCTGTTCCGTTCCTGCTATTCAGAATAGAGCCAACCCCAGCTACCATGTTCACGCTGACCGTTCCCTGTTCCGTTCCTGCTATTCAGAATAGATCCAACCCCAGCTACCGTGTTCACGCTGACCGTTCCCTGTTCCGTTCCTGCTATTCAGAATAGAGCCAATCCCAGCTATTATGTTCACGCTGACCGTTCCCTGTTCCGTTCCTGCTATTCAGAATAGAGCCAACCCCAGCTACCATGTTCACGCTGACCGTTCCCTGTTCCGTTCCTGCTATTCAGAATAGAGCCAACCCCAGCTACCATGTTCACGCTGACCGTTCCCTGTTCCGTTCCTGCTATTCAGAATAGAGCCAACCCCAGCTACCATGTTCACGCTGACCGTTCCCTGTTCCGTTCCTGCTATTCAGAATAGAGCCAACCCCAGCTACCATGTTCACGCTGACCGTTCCCTGTTCCGTTCCTGCTATTCAGAATAGAGCCAACCCCAGCTACCATGTTCACGCTGACCGTTCCCTGTTCCGTTCCTGCCATTCGGAATATAGCCAGCCCCAGCTACCAAGTTCACGATGACCGTTCCCTGTTCCGTTCCTGCTATTCAGAATAGAGCCACCCCAGCAGCTACCATGTTCACGCTGACCGTTACCTGTTCCGTTCTTGCTATTCGGAATAGAGCCAACACCAGCTACCATGTTCACGCTGACCGTTACCTGTTCCTTTCCTGCTATTCAGAATAGAGCCAACCCCAGCTACCAAGTTCACGATGACCGTTCCCTGTTCCGTTCCTGCTATTCAGAATAGAGCCAACCCCAGCTACCATGTTCACGCTGACTGTTACCTGTTCCGTTCCTGCTAGTCAGAATAGAGCCAACCCCAGCTACCATGTACACGCTGACCAGAACATTATTTTGGTCATTTTTTTTGTGGCCATTTGCGAATTTGTTCGGTAATTTTTCAGAAACTTCGGTCAATTTGAGCAACGATGTGCTATAGTGGAATGTCGGGGTTAATATTTGCCTGAAGGTCTGTGTAGAGTAGGTTAATAAAACCAATTACCAACTGATCAATAGTAGTGTGGGACCACGACTTTACTGGTTCAGAAGTATATCGAATCATATGTTTGGAAACAGATCAATGTCACGTGGAAACCCCTTCACTGGTCTGAGAGAATAACGAATAAGAAGTTACTGGCCTGGAATTGGCTGTGAGTATATCGTATCAGAGACCAGTCATGTGACTTGGGGAGAAAGTTGGAATAAAATAGTATGTTTGCTTTTGGTCGTGGCTTTTCGGTTGTAATTCTCTAAGTGACTGATTGGCCCCACGACAGACTTCAGGCGACTTCTCAACCTGCTAGCTTTGTGAAAGTTGTTGTGGTAAATATATATCCATGCATTCTTGATGTTACAATAAAAGATTGTGTATCTACAAAACTGTGTCTGAACCTGTGTTCCCAACGTGGAGAGACGATCTACGGCCGATTATAGGACACATGTTTTTTGGTTGCCGTGTGCAGCATTCCTAATTATGGTGAATTAGGAAAATGGAAAACAAAAATTTGGTAGAAGAACCAAGAAGGAAGAAGATAAAATCAGAACATTCTGTGAATAATACAGTTCAGAAGAAAGACCAAGAAGAAAATTTCAGAACATTCTACGAGAAAAATTTAGTTCAGAAGAAAAGCCAGGAAGGTTCTGTGAAAAAAGAAAATTCACGAAAATAAACATTCAGTTTAGAAGAAGAAAACAGTTCAGAAGAAAGTCCAAGAAGAAAATTTCAGAACAATCTGTGAACAATTCAGTTCAGAAGAAAATCAAGGAAGAAACATTCTGGGAACAATTCAGAAGAAAATCAAGGAAGAAACATTCTGTGAACAATTCAGTTCCGAACGAAACCCAAGAACATCAGTGTATACATCTGACATTTCGAGGGTGGTGCCCAGCTGACATTTCAAAATACTGACAATTCCAGTTGTTTGAACAGTTCTGTGGTAGTGATAGGGTGAGTACCTTTTACATAGATTGAAATATGGCATTCTTAAACAACATACCAATGTAAATTTATTTAATGGCTGGTAGATTCGCTTGTGTACCCCTAACAGCAGGGATTTCGTCCCTTACAGAAATAGTGGAGTCAGGACCAGAGTTTGAAAACGATAGAACTCCATTTAAAGAATCGCTAAATCCCCCACCTCGAGTACCAGTGATACAAGATACATTGATTGGGTACGACGCACCATTTAAATTTGTAGAGTATTGTACTTTTTGTAAAGAACACATTAGCACAGTATCGCCGAGAGTATTTAAACGGGTCGTGCAAATTAAATTAGAGGTACATTGCAATAGAATAAGGGTTTTGCAAGAGATACAAATTTTTAATAAATTTGATAATTGTGTTTTTGACAGATATACAATTTGGACATCGATTAAAACACCATTTGCAGATTTTCCAACATTAACTGTCAATAGAATTGTGGCCCGTTTACCGTTTTTGGGATATCCGACACCATATGGATGTCTAATTCATCTTAAAACATTAATTAAAAATAAAGCACGCGAAATTGGACAAAGTGAAGAGGCAGTAATGTTTATAGATGAGGACACCGTAACAGTGGAAAGATAAATTAATATTGTATGCGTGTTAATTAAATAAAATGGCTCAAGCACCAGAGATACCTAGTTTAGATTTTGGAAATGAGTCAGAAATAAGACTGATGGAGTATGAGAATTCAATACGACAGCGTAGAGAAGAAGAGATAAATAGACATAGGGATTTAAACCCAAATGAGCGACCACCTTCATATGAACAAATTTCCCAGGGAAATGATCAGAATATGAATAGTGTGTTGGGACAATTGACTGAACAAATGCATTTATTTAAAAATGCAGTGGTTCAACAATCTGAGGCCTCAAGGCAGTCAACAGCTGTTCAGGCAGCTTTGGGCGCGGCTACGATAATAGGAAAATATTCAGGTGACCCAAAAGGGTTCAAAGACTGGATATCACAAATAGAAAGGTATTCTTTGGCGATGGACGCCGCTGATGAAGATCACATTAAATTAGCTAATCAAACGGCACGGGGACCAGTAGCAGAATTTGTACAAAGATTTATGAAACAAAATACGAGGCATGGGGTGCTAAGAATAACTTGGGATGAGTTTAAAAGGGAATTGAGGACCCGTTATGGTGATATAGCAGACAATCAACATGCTCTATCCATTTTACGCAACATTAGGCAAAAGAAAGAGGAAAGTATTCAGGTATATTCCGAACGATTACGGGAGATAGCTACAGATGCATTTGAGGATCATATCCAAGATGCTGCCATTGAAATGCAAATGGTGGGATATTTTGTAGATGGATTATACAATGATTCATTGAGGTTTAAATTAATGAGGGAAAATCATCCACAGTTAGATAGGGCGGTAGAGTATGCAATGAGGGAAGCTAATTTACATAAACGATATAAACTAAGGTATGGTGAGGGTACATATGATAGGGCTCAAGGATATGCAGTTAATACTGAAACACCTATCGCGATGGAAATTGATCATGTTCGAAGAAGGGGTTTTGAAAGATTTCAGAGATCCCAACCAAATAGGTATCAGGAACCACGCCCAGTGCAAACTCAAAATAGGTATCAGGGACCACGCCCAGTGCAAGCTCAAAATAGGTACCAGGGGCCACGCGTTATGTCGGGGCCAAATAGAGGGTCGCCACCACAACATAATGTGAGGGCATTACAAATGAGAAATGAAACAGTAAGGCCAGTCAATCCTTCAAATTCACAGGGTTTTGTAAGGAATCAACGCCCCGGGACGCCATTTCGGTGTGAATATTGTCAAAAAGGGGGACATTCTATAGACTGGTGTTGGCTGCGTCAGGCAGATGAAAGACGAAAGAAACATTTAAACTAAAGGGTTCCATTTTTAAGGTGGCCGAAAAATGGAACGAAATAAATCAAATGAAATTAATAGAAAATTTTCAAGCTAGAATAATTGAGCAAATTAAATGTTTTGAGTCAGGTAAATGTCGAATGAATAAATCAAATAGTTTACAAGATGATAAGACATCTCGTATATCAAATGGGAGAACTAGTAATGTAATTAAAAATAACAAAATAAAATATCCAAATGGGCCACCATTGTATTCTGGAATAAAATCAGGTAAAAATGATTTTAAGAGAGGAAAAATTCAACAGAAGAAGTTGCCTAGTGAACCAGGAAAAATCAAACTCGATAAAACAAATCCGAAAAAGATAATTGAGCAAAAGAAACAAACTATCACTCATAAACAAGAAATGAACAATAAAAGTAGGGAATTTATGAAACACAAAAACATTGATATGAATTGTGTAACAAAGTCACCTGAATTTAAAATTAGTAGCACAAATTACAATTATCCTGGAGACACTGCGAAACTATTAGAGGAACATGTACCATGTTCCATTGTAATAATGATTAGAAAACAAAGGGTAAGAGCTTTGGTGGATAGTGGAGCGGATTGTTCACTAATTAATATAAACTTGTATGAGAAAATACAAGAACGACCCAAACTTATTAAGAAACAAGCCACTGTGACCTCGGCGAGCAATGATACGTTAGAAATAATAGGTTATATAAACCTCGATTTTAAAATAAATAAACTAAAGGTTATTCATAGGTTATATGTAACTAAGAATTTAAACAGGACACTTATACTTGGACGCGATTTTTTAAGAGACAATGGAGTAAGAATGTATTTTGATTTGGGAGCCTTGAAAATTAAAAATCAGTTAGTGGGTCTAGTACCAGATATCCATATCGCATCTTTAATACGCCTGAAGGCTAACTGTAAATTAAAGCCTAGGACAGGTGCCATTTGTTCTGCTAAAATTATTGGAGGAGCAAAAATGTTTAAATCTCCATTCATAATGGCGACTTGTACAGATCAGGGATTTCTCAGTGAACACCCCGGACTCACGTTGGAAGAGTCAATAACGACAACTAAAAGCGATTGTATTCCTGTTAAAATCATTAATCAAACTGACAGGCATTACAATTTGAAACGTGGCTGTGTTGTGGGGAAAATATGTCCTATGCAAGAAGCAGAAATAAATCAAATTTCTAATTCTTTTGAAATGGGGGAAGCGCGTGTCGATGTGAATGAAATTCAAGCCCCATCTGAGCATTTAAATGTTGTCACTGAATTGGTATTGAAAAATCAGGATATTTTTGCTGCAAACGATAGACAATTGGGGGAAACACCAACATATACAATGAATATAGACACTGGAAATCATGAACCGGTCTCACAAAAACCGTATAGAGTACCTTTGCACCGAAGACAGCTATATAGAGATGCTATTGATTCAATGGAAAATGCAGGAATAATAACCAAATCTAATAGTCCGTGGTCAAATGCCTGTTTTATGATTCCTAAAACTGATGGTACATGGAGATTTGTTTGTGATTTTCGATCTCTAAATAAGATAACAAAGACAATTTGTTATCCTTTGCCTATAATTGATGATATAATTTCTGAGTTAAAGGGATCCAAAGTATTCAGTCTATTGGACGCAAGACAAGGTTATTTTGCCATGCCTATCAATGAAAAAGACAGAGAAAAGACTACATTTACTTGTTTCTATGGTAACTGGTTTTTTAATCGCACTGCATATGGGTTAAAGAACGCTCCGAGCGCGTACAGTGAGTTGATGGCGATTGTTTTAAAAGGGTTAACTAACGTTATCAACTATATTGATGATATACTGATTTTCAGTGATTGTATGTCTAATCACGTGACTCATGTAAAGCAGGTATTTCAAAGGCTAAGGGAACATAATATCAAACTGAAATTAAAGAAGTGTTCATTTTTCAAATCAGAGACAAAGTATTTTGTGCTGATTCGGGAAAAACAATATTTGACCTGTCCTAACGAAACGAAAAACAGGATAAATTAATGAGTTTTGGGGGTATGATAAAAATTGTAAACGAGAAAAATTGTCACAAGAAGCAATTAATTGAATGTAATGTGGGTCAGATATAATTGAATATAAACTTCTTATATATAGGCCATAGAAATAGCCATTTATAACACAAAAATATTATAAGTAGGTAAGATTGTAAATGGGTTTGCAAATTGTAAATGGGTTTGCAAAGTCTAGATAAGTTGTTTTCGTATGGAAGTAAAATTGTCAGATAATTGAATAGTATATCTGTGTAGATAAGATTTTAGAAGAGCTATGTATCACGGACGAAGTTATGGTAAGTAAATGGTAATGTGGAATGGAAAAGCGTAAACAATTTGGTGGAGTAATTGAATGATATCTGCTTAAATAAGGCTTAATAACAGAGTCATTTACCAAGAACGGAAACAAATAAACAAATTGGAATAAACAAATTGGAAAGGGATTGGAAAGTATAAGTAAATTGGTCGAGTGTAGAAATAATGGAATCTTATGTTGGAATTGATCGTGTAGTGAACAAATTGAAAATAAAAGTGGGTTAGTAAGCTGATACGAATTCTCATTGTTTTTCAGATGGAATCAAAAAGTCTACTTCTTCTGTTTGCATTATTAAACACCGTTCAACTAGAACCCGAACAACCAAGTGGGACTATTACAGCGAGGCATAATGTTATATTTGAAAAGCTGAAACTGATTTATATGAATTCAGCAAAATGGAATCTTGGATTTGTAATAGATTTACAACCGTTCCAGACATTTTTGAAGTCTTTGGAAAAAAGCATTGAGAATGCCCAGTTGTCAATAACAAAAGTAAATGTGAAACATAGTTACAACGCAAAATATATCGAACATAACATAGCGGAGTTTTGGACTCAAAATACTGTTGAAAAGAACTTTGATAAATATTTAGCGGAGGAAACGATGCGGGATATGGAAGTAACGAATAATTTTATAAAATTATTTGAAGGTTTAACTAGTGAATTGGAAACGGTGCAAGGTGAATTGGATCATATAATAAAACAGTTTAAAGAATATAAACAACTTCATACTGGTACACGTACTCGACAAAAACGTGGAGCCCCGTTTGGTTTTATTGGAACGGTTAGCAGTTATTTATTTGGAACGTTATCTTCTGATGATTTAGAACCAATTATAGACAGCTTACATGAATTACAAACCAATCAAAGAAGAATAAACATGTTGTGGAGAAAAGCTTAAGTGTTATTAATATAACACAAACTCGTGTAATTCAAAATAGACATACATTAAATATGGTAATCGACAATTTTGAAGATCTCAGAAGGAAACTAGATAGTAGATTAACACGATCAGAAAGACGGATAACCTATTTGGAATTTTTCACTCAAATGTTTGGTAGGCTACAGCTTGTAGTCCGCGAAATAACACAACAAGTACTGGATGCAAAGATTTATTTAACGCGCTTGCATACGCAGTTAAATCCTTTGGTAGCCCAGAGACTAACACCAAGTGTGATTAGCGTAAGTCAATTATCATTGGCGTTGAGAACACTGCAGCCAAAAGTTCCTAACTATTTAAAAATGCCATTTGACTTGGACACACAAATGTGGTTTTATTATCAAAAATTATCCGTACATACAGTGTTGACTGATAGGAAAATAATTCTGATCGTTCAAGTGCCATTATTAGATGTCCGAGAACAATATACCATTCACCGCATGCACAGTTTACCATATCCATTAACAGGCTATCCAAATAAACAATTACCGCACAAATTTGACACAATGATAGCTAATTACAGACTGAGTGCTAATTATTTGGCTATGGACGTGGGACAAACGAAATATACATTTGTAGAGGATACAGCAATCTGTTTGAGGGATCAAATGCCGTTTTGTGATTTGAATGGAATAATTTATCGAGCAGATCCTAACCGAATTTGCGAGGTAGCATTGTTCTTGGGAACAGACGAGCAAATTTCGCGTACGTGTACGACTGTCGTTCAGCCGAATATGATGTTACCATATGCACACCGACTCACGGGAAATCTGTTTGCGATAGCGACACAAAATCGAATTCATTTTGCCATGTCATGTGGACACTCGGGTGCGGAATTGTCCACAAAAATAATACGTCCACCCATCGATTTTCTCATATTACCAAGTAAATGTGTGGCGACAGCGGCACATTTGAAATTAATTGCCTTTTCAAACGAGAATATCACGGATAATTTAATAAGTGCTGTAGAAAATGAATTGTTACCGAAATATCACGAGGTACAGTTGAAAATATGGAAACCCGTGTTGGAAGGGATTTCGAATTTACAAAACATAACAATACCGGGGAAGTTGAAAGAAATTAAAGAGATACCCATGAATGCCTTAGTAGAAGAACTGCGTTCTGTATCACATGGTGCCGAGTTTTTTCAGCCCCGAGTGTGGTTTCGAAGTAATGCATACCCAGTGTCAATAAGTGTAATATTAATTGTCATAATATTATTGGTATGTTGTTTTCGAAGGGCCTTATTTCGTCTCTGTAAAAGAGTGCTAAATGGTATGTTAAACAAAACACGCACTGAATCGAATAAGGGTAAATCTAGTTTAGTGGTGTTTAAAAATGACAGGGTGACAGAACACGTCCAGGAGACAACAGCGGCACCAGCTTCACCTACCGCGTACGTAGATATGGCTGAAGGGACAGGAATAGAACACCAAATGAAGAATGACTACCCTGGAAAACCACCTAGACGACATCGCCCTATATTTGATTTTAAATCGAGGGTTGAGAATGAGGCTAGAATGAATGTGGAGTCCAGAGTTAATAATAACTTGTCAGAAGGGGCGGGGTTAATGATGCCACCAATGCAACCTTTTAGTCAACTATATCCTTCTTTGGAAGGACCATTGGAACTGGGAGGTGACATAATAGTTCCACCCGAGTTGCCGTTGACAGCCAGGACAAGTTCAACTTTAACTACACAGGCTCAAATTAATCTCCCGCCATTAACGTATAACTCAATAAATCTTCCCAGTTTGAGAAAGAAACTTGAGCCTAGGCCTGTGCCCGTGGAATCGCCGTTGGCGGCGTTATTAGCGAGTATTAAACGAACCCAGTTAGAGGGCAGATCTGATGACGAAGTCAGACATAAAATCGATAACGAGAATAGAAGGGCCCCATTCTTAGGAAATTAAGGTGGGAGTCCTGTTACTGATTTAACTCTCAGTTATTGAACATTGAATGTATTATGATATAGTGCACTATTGTATTTCAATGTTAGGTATTATTAGTAATGATATTGGTGTATTCAACATTGTGTATGTAACAACATGTAATTGTATTCTTGTACTGAAATTGTGTATGTAATGAAATGTAATTGTATTCGTATATGCAATTTGTGGAATTGAGCTGAATATTGTACAATTGGTACAAGAAATCGTTGAAGAACGAGGGAGGATAAAGAAATTATGAAGTTGTAGTTAGGAGATTTAATTATAAATTGATGTTCGTTAAGGGGTTGGGAGCAGTTGGAAACGCTTGATATTTCAATATGGTCAAGAAGAACTGGAAGGGGTTGCAAACCCTAACAGTGGAATGAAGAAATTTGATATTTTCAGATAACTTAATCAACGAAACCGATTGCAACGGTGGAGTTGTTAGTTTACTTAAATAATTAAACTCGAAAAAAAAAAGGGACGTGTGTGCTATAGTGGAATGTCGGGGTTAATATTTGCCTGAAGGTCTGTGTAGAGTAGGTTAATAAAACCAATTACCAACTGATCAATAGTAGTGTGGGACCACGACTTTACTGGTTCAGAAGTATATCGAATCATATGTTTGGAAACAGATCAATGTCACGTGGAAACCCCTTCACTGGTCTGAGAGAATAACGAATAAGAAGTTACTGGCCTGGAATTGGCTGTGAGTATATCGTATCAGAGACCAGTCATGTGACTTGGGGAGAAAGTTGGAATAAAATAGTATGTTTGCTTTTGGTCGTGGCTTTTCGGTTGTAATTCTCTAAGTGACTGATTGGCCCCACGACAGACTTCAGGCGACTTCTCAACCTGCTAGCTTTGTGAAAGTTGTTGTGGTAAATATATATCCATGCATTCTTGATGTTACAATAAAAGATTGTGTATCTACAAAACTGTGTCTGAACCTGTGTTCCCAACGTGGAGAGACGATCTACGGCCGATTATAGGACAACGATTACATATGGGATAATTGAGAAAATCAAAACTAAAACAAAACTATAAAACACATATATACGGACAATGTGTGACTTTTGATACATTGTTATCCATCCATGCACATGCAGTCGAACAACTTCTGATTATAACTAGTAACAAATATAAGGGTATTAGTGAGATCGGGTGATATTGCATGTGAGAGTATGTGATTGCTGACAATGACTGAACTGTAAGTTCGATGGTCCTGCCCAGACATACCCGTCCCACGCACGGTGTGCGTTTGTGTGCACCTAACATCGCTACTAATGTTCTACATGTATATAAGCTACATTACATACTCCTTAGGAATGGCTTCACTGCTCATGTCTATCAGCTATGCTTGTTCGATACTATATTGAACGAACGCCCGCCAACAAGAACAAACACTTCATGTAATTAGACATAATAAACTGCAGTTTTTTTCGGAACTCACTGTACCGCGGTCGAGTGGTACTCAATCATATTTGCATAAAGCTGAAGTGCCTTCATTGAGCAAAAGAATGACATGCTGGGATGATGGGCCATCATGAAAGATGGCAGAGAAGAGTTTGGTCTCACGGAATACGAGACCACAATAACTCATTAGCAGGCGTTTATCTATACTAACAAGAAAACCATAGTCAGAAATGGTAACGCGCTCAAAATAATATATTATATACCCATGATTGTAATTATAGAATCTGTTTCATTTCTGTTATTTTTAATTGGCATAGTTTATCACAAGCCAAAAATCAACATTATTGACATAATGTAAACGCCAATAAACGAAATTGAAATTCTCAACTACACCTTTTACCGGGCTCGGCCTCGGGGTCGCACTACAGCTCGGCTCGGGGTCGCACTACAACTTTTAATGTAAATTTGTATATGGAAGTAAATTGACTCGGGGAGCGTTATCAGATAGGTCCCGATCATCGCAGATGTCTTAAAGGGGTACTGTACGCCATTTTCAATAAATTTCCGGTGATAACAACGATATATTATCGATAATATATAGAAACATAAGTAATTTGAGTCGAAGATGTATTCTGTAAACACTCAGGTTAATAGGCTACCTTAAAATTTAATAATTTAAAAGTTAATAATTTAATATAAATTGAATTTATGGCTGGAGCCATAAAATGGCGTAAATTAAAATACGAATTTCCTTGTACAAGACGTAATCAAATTATAATTGAGGGATACTGGATTAGTAAACCCATTGCACACACGATCGTTTGAAACATTATGCTGATACGGGGAGAAAAACCAAGCCACTCACTGACTAGTGACGATAAAATAACATAAATGAGTACATGGGACTAGTATGCATATATAATATAACTTTTATTTGATACATTTGGTTGAAAACTGTACAAAAATTACTCGACAACAACAATTTGTATTTTTGCATTCCGGTAAATTTGCCATCCGTAACACTACTTCGTACTCAACAGACTTTCAAATAATGGAAAAATTGTTACCTTATTCTCCGACTCAGAGACTATAGAAACCAACAACAACATTTGGGTACAGTATCCCTTTAAAAGGACACTACTGATTATTTTATATATATTTTGGCTAGAGGCGACCAAACTGTTGGATCCTCGGAGCTAAAAATATGTACATATGAGTAATTTGACCCGGGGAATCTTATTAGATATGTCCCGTTGACATCAGGTGTCTTAAAAGAGCAATAATATATAATATAACTAAATAATTAATGAATTAAATACCCAAAATGGTTGCAATCTGGTCGGTGTAAATTTAAACACGTGTACAAATTGACCCGTAGTGTGTCATGCGATAGATGCTCAATAAAGAGCGCCCATTATCAGCTTAAAATATATGTAGGAACATTGGTACAGCTGGGTCACCTGATCAGGGGATTGTCATGTGAAAAGTTGTCACGAATGTAAACACATAATATTTCCATAGTGTAACCAGCATGGTGCCATATAACCTGTATATTTGCATGGGGGGAAAAACATGATTACCGATTCATAAATAAGTAGAATGGATGGTTGTATCCGCAGTCAACCATCACAACATACCGTATTATTGTTGTTGGCGATTCTTTTAATCGTTTTTTCATTGTGAATTAATTTGCGATCGCCACCGATGCGCTGATCGTATATGGAACAGTGACCTTACGTGACCTCTTGTAACGGCGTGTGCGCATGCCTGAACTCTTCTGTAATAAGTCAGCTGATTTTTGCCAGACCGACAAATATCCCCGGTGGTGAAAAATAACAGATTTTAAAAAATCGATATCAAATAACTCTGAGCTTTGATGGGTTGGTTCCTCGACTCGAATCAAGTATATTTACCCCCCCCCCCCCAACGAAATAAATACTAATTTAATCGGATTGTGCATCTTTAAACATAAAAAGGAGATATGCTGGAAACCTACCTCTATTTTTCAGTCTCAGTGTTATGTGGTCGAGTGGGGCTAAATAAAAATTATGGTACGACTGATGTGCCTTAATTGATGATGCTCAGTTCCATAATGAATGATAGACAGGGGTGGTCTTATGGTAAGCCTGAAGTGCCTCTATTGAGGGAGGCAAAATATTACATGCTGTGGTGGTGCTCCATAATGAATGGTAGACAGGGGATGGTTTTATGCGAGTCCTTAGCAACTAATTAGCAGGTTCTTATCACTGGATTATAGCCACTAGCATTATATGAGCTGTCAGTACAGTGCGAACAGGAATGTGAAGAGGCCAATCTAGCGGCACAAAATGAGAATATCTTAACTTATAGAGCGAATACATGATAATATAATGCCGATGTTAATTGCGAGAATTGGTTTGTGTTTCGTTTATGTAATTTGCTTGATCGCTTGTATTTATTAATTGCATATCACACATCATACATGTACATGTCTCAAATAATATATGCATATGTACGGGTTTATTGAGATTAAACAGATTAAAACACTGGGGAGGGAAATCTACTAAGGCAGAGGGATGCTGAACCATTTGGGGATACATTTAATTGATTTAACTGCATGTGCATGCACTCGATCGCTATATTAAAGTGTCATCCACGGGGTCGGGGTAACGTAAGTAACAGTCAGACGTCTTAACACAAAATGGGATATGCCCCAAGATAAATTTCTATCTTTTTAGTCTCAGTGGTTAGAATGAACTAAATAAGTAGAATTATGTCCCTTTGATTTTTTGCAAGTAACCCGAATCACTGACGAGTTAAAACATCCTGGCACGCGATTGGCGTATAATATTTCAAATAACTTTACAAATTAAAAAAATATAATGCCCACGGCCAAACTCCATGCACTGTCACAAGGATGGTTCTTTGCGGACCGATACATCTATTTTTATATATCGGAACTATATATTTAGTCATAATGTAAAAAGTGTGGGTTTCGAATTCCATAGTCTGAAATGTGTTCGTGTCCAAACAATGGAGTGATAATGTGCAGGTTTGAAAAAGAGGCGTATAGTGTGAAAAGCATATGTTGAAAGTTGAAAAAGACGTGGCTCGGAAAGTACTCCTACGTGGCAAAGGGTATCGGTTGGTTGGTCTTCACGACCTTATACATGTATTATGCATTGTGCACTTCGGAAATGTCGAATTTAGCGTGTGCGTGGCGCCATGGGCAAACGTTAACACTGATGTGGCCTGTGGAATACAGTTAGTTCCTTCTAAACCAGTGTTCTATGGTCAAGCCATTGTATAAACCTGAAGAAAAGAGATGACATGCTTCTACGCACAGTGCGTGAAGAGTGTGCGATAAGCAATACACTCAACACCGGGGGGATCATTTTGGAAGAGTGATTCACATTGACCCACTTAACACCGAAATCTTGAGTGGGGATGATTAGCGACGGCAATGTATGGTGTATAATGAAATTAACCTGATGAAATTGACAAGCTTCGCCATCAAACGAAGTGCTCCCCCAGCGTTACTATCAATAATGGCTAATTTCAGTAAAATTATCCCCGTTTACACTTGCCACTACAAATTTGTGTACGTATTTCAAATATTTATGATATCGATAGTTTATATTCTGCATTAATTTGTACACATGGGACGGGTTCTTATGTTTTGTTGGTTTTAAAAACTGCGAGGTGGTGAAATCTCGGTTTGTTTACATTATGAAGTTCTGATTCCGATTACTGAATCAGAATCAGACTACCACCCGAACTCCAGGCAGAGTTATCCCCCATCGCTCCGCTGAGATATTACTGCCATAAGGACATTTTGTAAGGATTTCTTACGTGTTCTTAGTTCTTATGTTTTAGGATTAAAATTGTCTATGCCTGGCTCAGTCTATAATGTTCTTATCGATACCGAAAGAAATACCATTTTTGCAAACTTTTGGTGGCCAAAGTAAGATAATAGGTGACTAAATATAGTTCCGACGATATGCTAAAATAGATGTATCGGTCCGCAAAGTACCATCCTTGTGGCAGTGCGAACGTAGAGGGCGCTGCATGGAGTTTGACTACCACCCACGAAATGACGATTACGGTCTGTTCGTTTACGGAACCATATTGCACGGAGTGTAATCATTAATCAATAATCGGAATCAAACCACGAAATAACGCCTCCGAGGCTTAGTGGGTCACTCGGTTGAGTGATTTGCTTATCGCACACTATTTACACACTGTATAATTAATGATGCAAAGAAGAGCATGTTCCTAATTTCCCATGACAGTACAAAGTACTTCATTAACAGGCGCTTATTGCTAAAATATACAGCCATGCACAGGCATTATGTACTGTCGGTATACCAGTAGTGCGAATTGGAATGCGAATAGGCCAATCTGTCAGAATAATACCGGGCTTGGGGAAAACTATACTAAACCAAAAGAATGCAAATCCTTAATCCGAGCACGTGTGTGTATATGTGATGTCTGTATGGAATTACTATCAACAAGCGCGGTGTAGTAGGGGGGTTTAACCCTTTACCCAACAGAACGGCCCTGTGCCAATGCATTCTCTTATATATGCGAGTCGACCATAGGTCGCCTCGCATATATAAGAGAATGCATTGGCTTAACACATTTTTTTAGGCCAATGCATTCTCTTATATATGCGAGGCGACCTATGGTCGACTCGCATATATAAGAGAATGCATTGGCACAGGGTATAACTGTAACTATCACAATGTGGTCAAGGAGCCGGTTCCAATGATATCCATATTTGTATGGTTTTATTGAGACAGACCCAAGATAATTTAGGCTGTTGCAGCTTTATTTGGCCGTTTTTGGCCGGTTTGTTGGGTAAAGGGTTAAGCCTATAACGTGTACCTTCGACTGATACCTTCACATACTTTAATGCTTAAAGGCATGGATTGCCTTCATTATAGGTATGCTGCTAAAATAGTTACAACCGTTAAATCTGCCATAAACAGAAAGAATATTAAAGACATATTTTGTTCTTATACCAATCATAAATATCCCGCAAATAGTATTGTATTGTGAAGTTTGTATGTTGTGTTATGTAAACAAAAGCCATGTTCTGTAACATTTTTGTCTTTTGTTTACAAAAGCGCACACACTTGACGTCATATCCGGTTATAGATGAATATGCCAAAACAACACGGGAATCCAGGCACACTAGTGCGGCTGGCTACCTAATTCCACACTCCAACCACGATTACCACACATGTTCTTTCTTTCCCCGGACCATAAGAGAGTGGAATGCTATATATACCAACTGAAATAGTCACCATCATTCCAGTCGATGAGTTCAGGACCATGATGATGAACCATCTAAATCCATACTGGACGTCACAGAAAACCCGTTCGACCCAGTAAAGAATCACTCAACTAATCATGACTTCCAAATTCAAATCAAATTCAAATCAATTAAATTATATCATTACAAACCCTAATCATGAAGAGAAATTATCGCCAGTCGTTGCCAAAATAAAATTAGTCATAATCATCAGCCTGTTGATGGTGGACTGTAATCGGAAGAAGAAGAAGGTTAAATTAATTCGTGGTTTTAAACCAGAGACCTCGTGTCTAAGTGACACACTCTTAACATCTGGTTTAAACATGGTCCAGACAGACCCATAGTTTAGCAGCAATTTCTCTATATCGTCGAGCTAAGTAATCGTATTTCCTGTCCGCCTGTCCGCCTGTCCGCCTGGTGTAACTGAGTTATTCGACTACATTCTCATCTCACCGAATCAGCTAGCCACTATAACGTTAGATCCGGTTTGGCTGGACCATCAATGTAGGTTTAAACCAGGTTTATATAATCTGCTAGCCACTGAACGACCACAAACGCCCATTTAGACCCCGTTTGGCTGGACGGTCAATATTGGTTTAAATCAGGTTTAAACTCGGAGGTTTAAACTGGAGATGACGAATACAGCCAATACGTTTCAACTCAAAACAATGAGTACAGTGTTCTATGTTCTTGAAGTTCGAGTTCAGATACAGATCGTGGTTTGAGGAGAACGTTTAAGAATTTGGATTTGAATTAACCCCTATATACCAGAGTTATGGAGGCAGGGACTCGGTATGAGTATTGCTTCATAAATGCTTAACCCTTTACCCAACAAAACGGCCAAAACCGGCCAAATAAAGCTTCAACCGCCTAAAATATCTTCGGTCTGTCTCAGTAGAACCATACAAATATGGATATCATTTGGAACCGGCTCCTTGACCACATTGTGATAGTTACAGTTATGCCCTGTGCCAATGCATTCTCTTATATATGCGAGTCGACCATAGGTCGCCTCGCGTATATAAGATAATGCATTGGCCTAAAACAATTTTTGTTTAAACACTTTTTACCATTTTGTCTTACATTCTTTAACAATTTTAGAATTTTTAATGTGTTAAGCCAATGCATTCTCTTATATATGCGAGGCGACCTATGGTCGACTCGCATATATAAGAGAATGCATTGGCATAGGGCCCTTCTGTTTGGTAAAGGGTTAACTCAGTGAGTGTGAGCAAATGCTCAGTTCTTATCAGAATCAGAACGGCACATTGAGATGTCCCTAAAAAAAAATCAGTCTTGAAAATCGGTCCGGATTTTCGCCCATGCCGGGGTTCGAACCCGCGTCAACCTCGTTTATCTCAGACAGTCAGACTGCGATGATCTTATTCACGACCTAACCACATCGGCTACGGGGACATCATTAAAGGGAAGCACTTTCACTACCTAACCACGTCGGCTACGGGGACATCATTAAAAGGAAGCACTTTCACGACCTAACCACATCGGCTTCGGGGGCATCATTAAAAGGAAGCCCTTTCACCTAGAGTTGTGAAGCGTATCAGTCTGAACATGGGTTCGAACTCACTGCCTCCAAAATTCTTCTTGATTTGTCATTCTGGAACAGCACAGCGCACTTCCTTCGAAATTGCATATGTGACCTGACAAGAGACATTGAGTGCGCGCAAATAAACAGACACAGAGTCGCAAAAACAATGACAGACGACATCTATAGATAGCAATTTTCATTCACTGAGCACAGGTAAACACGTGAGCACATGTAAATATTAACTTTGAGACGAAAATCATTCATTAAAATGTACTTATACTTCCATGATCTAGGAATTTAGACCGAAACTGCTGTCGAATTTCGAGCGATAGACTTGTCTTTGTTCACCAAAAGTTGAAAACGTAGCAACCCGGCCCTTTCTGGATGCATTACTGGTACTGCATGGCGTAGACCTATATAGTTATCCTTTTTTTTATTTTTCAGGAACAAAACTGCAAACATGGATAAATCTGCGAAAAAAGATATGATGGAGGGTGGCATGGAAATTATGAGTCAAGCGATGAAAAAGATAAGGGACTACGCTATCCTCGTGTTTACATACTTCTTCTACAAGTTTTTTCGATTAATGGTTGTGACGTCACAGAAATTCACATGGGCTGTGTCAGGAGTTGAGAAAATTCGCCGTGATGCGAAACAAGGCTTGCAGTTTAAACTCAGTGCGCATGTCATGACGATAAGAAAACGACGTAAATTCATCAGTATGGACGTCGCGGACCCGGCTCACTTCGTCCTCCAACACGCATCCTTCAAACATCCTAATTACGTTCTCAAGCCCAATGTTTCTCTGTTCTGCATCACGAGGAACGAAGCGATTTTCGTCGAAACGCCGGAGAATATCAACATATATCGAGCCGAGGAGGGACCTATGTTCATTTCTCAATTCACGCATGCGCAGAAAGTGATATCAATCCCACTTCCGTCCTTTCACAAACTGGCGTCTGACATCGGCGAGCCTGCGCTTCCGGTTGCTATGTTCGCATCAACTGGGAAATGCGGATCTGGGCTCTTGTGCGAAGCATTTTCAAATATACCAGGATTGCTCGTGCAACGAGAACCTGATGTCCTAACTAACTTAGCAATTCTCCACAAACACAAAGTCCTCAAAGATGGAGAATACCTTCAGTTACTCGCTAGTGCTATATGTGTGCTGTGTAAACCTGACGCCCAATATGGAATGATTATTATTAAGCCACGCCCATGTTGTACGGCCCTCCTAGAAGACATCCACAAGACATTTCCTCATATGTACAAAATGTTCATGTATCGAAACAGCTTGAAGACAGTGACTAATAACCTCGGCTTGTTCGTGGAGGAGCCGATACTACAAGCCGTCCGCTTCATCATTGACAACAAGGTGGCATCAACCGTCTTCCCATTTTGTAGGACCATGTTGTATTCGTATTTCTGTAGCGTTCTCGATAAGCCAAAACCGCCATTTAAACCAAGCAGCCTTTCATCTGTCGGAATATTTACACTCTCGTGGGCGGCAAGTCTCGCGAGAGCGACCGAGATGCGCGAGAAGGGATATCCCATTTTCATTTTTGCTTATGACGATCTGATGAGAAACCCTAGGAAGAGTGTGCAGAAGTTGTTCGATTACCTGAACATACCGCAGAAGTATATTGAAGTCTCAATGAGGGCGTTCAAGGTCGAAACTGGACGCGTTGGTTCGTTGAAACTTAAAAGTGCTACTCTGTTTAATGTGGATACAAGGAAAACAATACCAAGCGAGATGAAACACGAGGCGGACATGGTGCTCAAGAAATACGGACTTCCCAAACTAGGAGAAAAATACACCGTCCACGGGATGGTTATATTCGAGTAAGGCTCGGGGCCACCCCGTCTGAGAGAAGGTCTCCACCAAACAGTAAGGCTCGGGCCCACCCCGCCTGAGAGAAGGTCTCCATCGTTATGGTGGTCTGAACACTGCCATAATATATATAGAGTTCAGTCCCTTCGCTGCGCTGGTCTGAACACTGCCATGATATATGCATAATGTAAGGAAACCTTACATTGTAATTGTTTTTATTTAAAGGGAGACTGTACCTAAATCCAGCCATTTATGCATGGGGCCATCTCCTACTATGTACTCAACAGTCAATATCCAATAAAAGAATTAAATTGTGTCAAGGATGAGGGTTGAATACACTCACGTATACAAAGAACCACGTATATATCATAACCTGATAATTATAACGAAAATGATCAAAAGGCTTAACCCTTTACCCAACAAAACTGCCCTGTGCCAATGCATTCTCTTATATATGCGAGTCGACCATAGGTCGCCTCGCATATATAAGAGAATGCATTGGCTTAACACATATTAAAAATGATAAAATTGTCAAAGAATGTAGAAAAATATTATAAAAATTGTTAAAAAAATGAAAGAAAAAATTATAAAATTGTTAAAGAATGTAAGAAAAAATGGTAAAAAGCAGTAAAAAGTGTTAAAAAATGAATTGTTTTTAGGCCAATGCATTCTCATACATATGCGAGCCGACATATGGTCGACTCGCATATATAAGAGAATTAATTGGCACAGGGCATAACTGTAACTATCACAGTGTGGTCAATGAGCCGGTTCCAATGATATCCATATTTGTATGGTTCTATTGAGACAGACCCAAGATAATTTAGGCTGTTGCAGCTTCATTTGGGCTATTTTATTTGGCGTTTTGTTGGGTAAAGGGTTAAGTCAATATACTCATTTTCATTATAATTACAATGTTGTTTTACATCGTTCATAGAGTACATTAGTGTATTTTACATCGTTCATAGAGTACATTAGTGTATTTTACATCGTTCATATATAGAGTACATTAGTGGATTTTACATCGTTCATAGAGTACATTAGTGTATTTTACATCGTTCATAGAGTACATTAGTGTATTTTACATCGTTCATAGAGTACATTAGTGTATTTTACATCGTTCATAGAGTACATTAGTGTATTTTACATCGTTCATAGAGTACATTAGTGTATTTTACATCGTTCATAGAGTACATTAGTGTATTTTGCACTCAAATTCATTCATTTGTTGCCAAGCCTGCAAATAGCGTGTCTGTCATTTGCAGAATGAGGTCCCCAGAGGGTGAATTTAGTGATGCTATCCCGCACAGCGGGCTAGCATCACCAAATTCACCCTCTGGAGACCTCATTCTGCTTAGGCCTCATCTTCTGGGAAGTATCTATTGTTTCAACTGGGAACTTCATTCTGATCCTAGATCTACCATAGCAGTTGATGGCCTAAGCAGAATGAGGTCCCCAGAGGGTGAATTTAGTGATGCTAGCCCGCTATGCGGGATAGCGTCACTAAATTCACACTCTGGGGACCTCATTCTGCAAATGACAGACACACTATTTGCAGGCTTGTTTGTTGCATATTTTACGTTGAATACAAATGGTTCGATTTAGGTACAATCTCCCTTTAAGACTAGGGTCAGTTCAAGTTCAGTTCCAAGTCATACTCACATACTGCATTATTCTGAGAAATCGAACTGATTACATATTCATTTGGAAATTTTGCTAGATCAAATCAAAATGAATTGTAATCGACAAAAGTCTTAAATAAAAATGTTGCTGAGATATAATTACATTCTGTATACGTGATGTCAGTGGTCAGATCAGCGTGCATGGCGAGGGGACTGAACTATGAACATATTGTCAATGGTGCTGTCATTATTGTTGGTAGTGATGGTGGGGTGATTGTAATGGTGATGATGAGTTCAGGGGTTGTCAGAGGTTTTAATTTCCATGGTTACAAATGAGAAGACCACGCCTAGAACCAGATGATCTGATTTACACTTGTTCATAACTGTTATTGTTGCCATGGCTACAAACCTTAAAGATACTCAATCCGAATTAACGCTCGCAAATTACTATTTCCTTGGCTTCGGGGGTAAAAAATATTTGATTCGAGTCGAGGAACCCACCCATCAAAGCTCAGAGTGATCATATATCGATGTTTGAAATTTATTATTTTAATTTTAAGTGGCTCAGTAAACAGTCGACGAGAGTGATTTCTATGACCAAATTGCTGACGAAGATGGATAACTCTAAAATCAAGTGGCTTTTTGGTGTCAGATATTTGACAAACCGGCAAAATTTCGTTGACCAAAACGTTGATAAATAACAGGTTTTGGGCAATTTTATACTATAGTTGACTGTGGTTAGCATTATTTTTGGGCAATTAATCTATTCTGATAACCGGCATTTTTTTAAATGTTGTTGTTGGAATCTGATGATATGGGGACGACCGAATCGGGTTGAGTACCTTTAAAGCCAGACGATCTGATTTACACCTCTTATTTTAATGTTTGATTTCCATTCTCGAAAATATGTTTTGGTCGGGACAACCTGATAACAATTATATAGTTTGCGGTGTCCACCCCTCAATATTGGTAACACTTTTTAACAGTTTTAATATCAAACCAATATGTTTTAGACCAGAAAGTCAAATATATTCATACAGTCAGTCAAATTTTAAACTGAAGTCGCGCCAATTCGAATGAATTTTGATCATAGGGTCATAGAATTTTCCAACAGTTGATAAATTACAACCCAGAGGTGGTGGGTGTCACGTTACCATTTGTGAACGGGACAGAATTTGACCTGGTTTGAGGAAAGCAAATTCGAAGTTGGTGTCTCGTCGAACAAAGCCACGCCCATAAGACACATCAAAATAGCAACAGAACGAATTTACAGCTTTTACAATAATACGAACGAAAATATTTCTGAATGTGATAATTATATTTGTCGAGGGTGAGATAATGTCGTACATCTTGTCAACATAGCACTTGTACCCTATCGGGTCGGAAGTTGTTCAATACTTCAAATCTTTAAAACCGGACCTAAGATATATCTGAAATATTATCTGTCATAATTTTACACTTAATCTGACCTTGTGGCAGCTGCTTGGCGTGGTGTTAATCTGACCCTGTGGCAGCTGCTTGACGTGGTGTTAATCTGACCTTGTGGCAGCTGCTTGTGTTGATTTCTATATTGCTAAACAACGCTGAAAGTTTTAGTTCGCAAATCAAATGAATTGTGTGATCCTTCATTTCATTACCTGAAGCTTTTACCCCAGGGATGTGGCGACAGAGGAGTGCTTCACATCACCCCCACCCAAATCATGAAAAAAAAATCATCAGTTGAAAAATTCATGCCAAATTCAACATCAGTTGGGAATTTCAAACTGTAAAATTGTTTGTGATTTTTCAACCAATTGAATATTTAATGTCAACATTATAGATTTGAGATAAAGAGTCGAATATTTTCATACTTGGAGCTAAATTTTTATTTAGATCGATCCCAGGAATGGGCGCATCCAGAGGATTCAAATGTTCCAACAGTTAGAAACCTACATTAATTAATGTAGAGTGCATGACCCAAACCCAAGCCATGGATGTTAAAAATATAATTAAAGGGAGACTGCACTCTAATGGTGTCGGTTTCTATATTCTCTGTTTCGTAGAATAAGGTCAACACATTTTACATTTTTTGAGTACGAAGTACCCGGCCAAAAAGTAAAGTTATATTAAATCATTACAGTTTCTGAACGTTAAAGGGGTACTGTACGCCATTTTCAATAAATTCCCGGTGATAACAACGATCTATTATCGATACTATATAGAAATATAAGTAATTTGAGTCGAAGATGTATTCTGTAAACGCTCAGGTTAATAGGCTATCTTAAAATTTAATAATTTAAAAGTTAATAATTTAATATAAATTGATTTTATGGCTCCAGCCATAAAATGGCGTCTCTTAAAATTGGAATTTCCGTGTACAAAACGTAATCAAATTATAATTGAGGGATACTGGATTAATAAAACAATTGCACACACGATCGTTTGAAACATTATGCTTATACGGGGAGAAAACCCAAGCCACTCATTGACCAGTGACCATACACTAACTTAAATGAGTATATGGGACTGCTAAGCATATAATATAATGTTTATTTGATTCATTTGGTTGAAAACTGTACAAAAATTACTCGACAACGACAATTTGTATTTTTGCATTCCGGTAAATTTGCCATCCGTAACAATACTTCGTACTCAACAGACTTTCAAAAAATGGAAAAGTTGTTACCTTATTCTCCGACTCGGGGATTATAGAAACCAACAACAACATCTTGGGTACAGTACCCCTTTAACATAAGACCTCTTCGACTCAAATTAATTATTTTTCTATATACTATCGATATTAGATCGTGAATTTATTAAAATTAGCATAGTCCCCCTTTAAATACAGTTGGTAAATTGTTAAACTCCAAGGCGGGTTAAAACTAGACATTTAAAGGTACTCAATCCGATAAAACTCCTCTCAATTACTATTTCAATGGCTTCGGGGGTCAAACATATTTGATTCGAGTCGAGGAAGTCACCCATCAAAGCTCAGATTTGTTAGATATCGATTTTAGAAATCTATTATTTTTCATTATCGGGAATACTATCTGGCCCAGAACATAGTCAAAATTGCGTTATTATTACCACTTGATTTTAGAGTTATCCACCCTTGTCTGTTTGAATAGTGTTTTGGTGTACACATCTCGAGCAGGTTACGAAATTGACGGCAATTATTAGTACTCATCTCGAGCAAATAACAAATTTTCAAAAATCAATATCTAATAACTATGAGCTTTGTTTGATGGGTTCCTCGACTCGAATCTAATATTTTTTACCCCCAAATCCAAAGAAATAGTAATATAGGACCCTCTGATCGGATTGTTGTTGTTGGAATCTGTTGAGATGGGGACCCTCTGTTCGGATTGAGTACCTTTAAGAAATGAATGTAGTGGGTGTGTGTTATTGGGGGATACGGCGCTGTCGTTCTTTAACTCGTTGGGGCACATTTAGTGAGACCCGCTCATAAAATGTCCCCCAACAACACCAGCGCCGAATCTCCCGATAACAGACACCCACTACATTCATTTCTTATATTTATATAGCTTCAGGGGTCTCCTTCTAATCGACCAGTTGATATTTAACATGAGACGGAATCTGGATATTTATCAGGTTGCATCTATAGCCACGCCCCTCCACGTGATACTTGAAGCTGTTGCTTTAACCTATATGAATGTATATGAATTGTGTGTTATCTCAGCTTATACGAATCCTGTGTTCATGTTATACCCGAGGCTGTTAAACAGTGTGTTCATTTGATATGTGTAACATGACGCTGATATTCAGCGAAAGTTATGTACTAACCTAACCCAGAAGTAAGAAACATCAAACCAGCCGTTTACCAAACATCGTCGTGTCGAGAGAGATTTTGAACGGCTCGCGAGATTTTGCAAAATCAAAGTTTAAAGGGGTACTGCACACTAAATCCGGCCATTTATTGGACCATATCATTTCATACCCAACAGAACATATGCAACAAATGAATGAATTGAGCCATGGATTATAGTGCAACATACACTCGTGTGTTATATATGAACGATGCAAACAACATGGTAATTATAATGAAAATGAATTTATGGCTCCCTAATCGTGTATTCTTGTTTATCGTATGCTACCCCATTAAAGGTACTCAATCCGATTAAGCGCCCCTAAAGTACTATTTCTTTGGCTTCAGGGGTAAAAAATATTTGATTCGAGTCGAGGAACCCATCCATCAAAGCTCAGAATGATCAGATATTGATTTTTGAAATTTTTAATTTTCTCGAGATGTGTACTAATAATTGCCACAGAAACACTTATTGAAACGGACGAAGATGGATAACTCTAAAATCAAGTGGTAATAATAACGCAATTTTGACCGAGAACATCCTTTTGACGGCGTGTTCTGGGCCAGAAACAATAGAAATAACAAAATTTCAAAAATCAATATCTGATCATTCTGAGCTTTGACTCGAATCAAATATTTGTTTACCCCTGAAGCCAAAGAAATAGTAATTTAGGGGCGCTTAATCGGATTGAGTACCTTTAAACAGTGGGAAATTTATGTGTCGTAGAACATTATATGAATCCCCTGGACCGAATGATAACACTGACCGAACAAAGTCCATCTATTTTTATTATACGTGTTGAGGATAGTTTTGTTTCACAGACTTTTATGTTATTCCATATGAACCCACTTCAAATGTCCATTAAAGATATAACCTCTCTTCTGTGAACTTATATATACAGAACCCAGCGTGCACAATAAGTTAAATTATAATTCCATCCCTTAACTAACACTATTTCTGATTGGGTAGAAGCCGCCACGTGATAATCCGGGACATTCGTTGGACAGTTTTTGGGTGCTATTTTCAGGACATAAATCGGTGCTCAGACGTTCGGAGCGTACCAAGAGCATACCAAGAGAGATAACTCTATCTTGCTATCACCCTCAATCAAGGCAAATTGCATTTTAGCTAAGAGATTTACCGCGCATTACAATCGAAATAAACAACTTTATAAACAAATAATACAGTCCTTAAATCGAGATTTATAACAATTATGTTGTTGTTGTTGTTGTTATACTGGCCCAGAAGAGATAGACCATCTTTAACCCTTTCTCAATGGGAGCGGCGCTGGTGCAGCATTGATGATCATGTTTCATGCATTCTCTTATATATGCGAGTCTCCCATATGGAGACTCACATATATAAGAGAATGCACTGGCGTACAATATTGCTAAGCCAATGTATTCTCTTATATTTACGAGGCTCCCTATGCGAGACACACATATATAAGAGAATGCATTTGCACATGTTGCAAAATTTCAGGAAGCTCCAGTCATGAAAGGGTTAAAGTTTAAGGAAATTACACGCACGCTGCTCAAAGTCCGAGACGAGAAACTGTATCTTTAACTGTAATCGTAAGTCTGTGACACCTCTCTATCGCATTCGTGCTTTATGAATTGATGAGAGACGGTATCTTTAACTGTAATCGTAAGTCTGTGACACCTCTCTATCGCATTCGTGATTTATGAATTGATGAGAGACGGTATATTTAACTGTAATCGTAAGTCTGTGACACCTCTCTATCGCATTCGTGCTTTATGAATTGATGAGAGACGGTATCTTTAACTGTAATCGTAAGTCTGCGACACCTCACTATCGTACTCGTGATTTATGAATTGATGAGAGACGGTATCTTTAACTGTAATCGTAAGTCTGCGACACCTCTCTATCGCATTCGTGATTTATGAATTGTTCCTCAATTAACCATTCGTCGAATTCCTGAGCGTGTTTGTTCAGGAATCTGTCTATCAGGTTTCCGCCAGCTGCATGCAAGCCCGCAAATAGCGTGTCTGTCTTTTGCAGAATGAGGTCCCCAGAGGGTGAATTTAGTGATGCTATCCCGCACAGCTGGCTAGCATCACCAAATTCACCCTCTAGAGACCTCATTCTGCTTAGGCCACATCTTCTGGGAAGTATCTATAGTATCAAATTAACATTGTTTTTAGTTACATTTCCCTTCTAGGAAGTTTCTATATCCCCTAATTTGCAGAAGATAAAATTCATAATTGAGGTGCCCAATGGGTGAACATCACCAACTTCAACTGGGAAACTTCAATCTGAACCTAGGTATGCCATAGCAGTTGAGAGCCTTTAGCAGAATGAGGTCCCCAGAGGGTGAATTTAGTTATGCTAGCCCGCTATGCGGGATGGCGTCACTAAATTCACCCTCTGGGGATCTCATTATGCAAATGACAGACACGCTATTTGCAGGCTTGGCTGTATGGTTCGGTGCTATATTCGTGTCGACAATCAAGTTATATTCTGAGTGTGCCCGCGTGACCGGTGCGTGCATGTTAACTATGTCTAAATGATACATGTGTATTTATATGTATATGGTGATAATTGATAAAATGTTTTACCATGTCCCCAATTATAATAATTAAAGTAGTTCCCTCATTTGTCACGGCTGTGTGTTTATTTTCGTCCAATTATATTTAGTGGCGTAGCGAGGGTATAAGTGACTTCACTTAGTCGCGGTGAATCCGCCATTTGGTCTCCGGAGGTCAAAGTTAACAAGTAGCATCTATTTTTAGCATACGGCTCCAGTCTGGGAATTCCCAAAATAAAATAGCAACAGGTCGTTACCGAATCGCAGGTGCGAGAACTTCATAAAACTAATTAAACACTCACCCTGGATACATACAATACGTAGGTTTCGCACAGTAGATGGATTGGATGTATCACGTATGTTTTTGAGTTATTTTTTTAACGCAAGAACTCGCTATTTATCAGTAACTTTACTTGTGGGAAGTTCGTTGACAAAACAAGGGCGTCTGAATGTCTGCATCGTCACCAGATCCTAACTCTATAGATGACATGGCCACAAAACAATTCTTAAACACATAGTTGCACTCAGAATAAATGAAATTAAGCCATAAAATGTTGATAAAAAATTCTCCCACTCAGCTGTCGAATGTAAACAAATGGATGCTACTTCTCAACTTTGACCTTTTACCGGCTTTTACCGGTGGGTTGGATAAAAAGCTAGGAATCGGACCATATAGAACCATCGGCCATCTTGAAAATCGCGACCCAGCAAAAAGGCTTATTGGTGGGGGTTAGGGGCAAGCTGCAAAACAGAGTTCAGTCCCCTCGCCACGCGATGTCTGAACGCTGCCGGCACGTGTATTTTCTTATTAAATCAAACATTTTTTATTGAAGTGTTTTGCCAGTTATAATTCATTCTGGCTTGATCTAGACCATTTTCAAATAAATATGGACAGTTCAGTTTCTCAGAATAATGCAGAATGAAGTGTAACCTACAAAAATATCAAATAAATAAATGCGACGTTTCTTCACATTACGACGATTTACGTGTAGGTGCTGGCAAAGGTAAGTCCTGCGTAGGGGACTGAACTCTACACGGAGCTTGGGTTAGGGGTATTGTGGATCATGCCACGAATATCTCAAACTCCAGGCAGAGGTATCTCCCATCTCCGCTGAGATACCACTGCCACATGGACATTTGGTAAGGATTTCTGACATGATCTTAATTCTTACATGTATGTTTTATAGGATTAACATTGTCTGTCTTGCTCAGTACATATTGTTCTTATGCATACCGAAAGAATTACCATTATTGCAAACTTGTGGTGGTCAAAATAAGATAATAGGTGACTAAATATAGTTCCGACGATACGTAAAATTAGATGTATCGGTCCGCAAAGTACCATCCTTGTTGCAGTGAATTATCGCAGTGATAACGGAGAGGGCGCTGCATTGAGTTTGCGAATATCTAAATTCTGGCCAACGTCCGTAGCCCGCAGAGACTATATTCACCAGTAAAAACCCTAGGAACTTTTTGAAGTCGCGGGGAATATATTTCTTAGTCCATGTAATAGCAAGGGGTATTGGTGGGAGCTAGGGTAATGGTGTGAGCTTGGGGTATCAATGGGGATCATTTGATGTTTCAGATATTCAACTGCTCTCTTCGATGCTAGACGATGTTCCAAGTTTTAGAAAAATTCCATTTGCACCTGGGCGATTGACACTGAATTAAATAGTTCCAACTCAAACACTGACTCACGGAATTTAAAGACATATATATTGTGGACTTATTTCATTGAATAAAATCAATCAGTTAGTATCCAAACACTGTCTCCACTGGAAGAATGTAGCAAATAACTATAAGATTGTCGAAAATCCCAACCACAACGACTACATAAAATCAGAGAACACAACGGTTGAACTATATACGCTCAAATGTGATGTAAATATTTACTACTTTATTCGGGACGATTCATTGCATGGGAACAAACATTGCGGCAATAATAATCACTGCGTGTTATTCGTTTGTAACAATGACGCCGTTGTCTGACTGTGGCAAATATAAATGTCTACGAGAGCGCTATATATATCCCAAAATATTACTGGGAAAATCCTTCGCGCGAAAAGTTTCATGGGCTCTTGTCAATAGAAAATATCTCTCGTTTGAAACAACTCTCTATTTTCCTAAAAATTGCCTTTAGAGAAGTTTCTCAATTTCAATTAAATATATAACTTGTGGAAGGCAGCTGAATTAGCTCATTGCATGGTCAATAATTCAAACTGATAATCAAAATGACATTGAAAACATAAGGAAGAATATATAACTTATGTAATTACACGATTTTTAAAAGAACAAAATAAGGAACAAGGAAAAAAGAAGAACCAACTACACGTTTGTAGGGAGGGGTCTCATTTTCATCATGTATATATTGTATATAAAATATTGTATATATGTTTTGCATGTTACTCATTAGTTTGGGTCTTCGCAATAAAGCATTCATATGACTATTTTGATGTAAAATTTATGAAAATAACTTATTTTTCCATGATTATTTGTTATTCCGCCTGGGAACGCACAGGGGCGCCGGAAGAGGGGGACAGAGGGGGCAGCTGCCCCCCCTGCCCTTGGATGCTTCCGGCGCCACTGGGAGCCCCTCATTGCACAGAGTGTTTCACATCACTTTAAACATCAATATTCAGACTGATGACATGATTTTCTCGAACGACAACAAAAGCCACGTTCCTGGGAATTTTGTCACGACTGTGTGATTTGTTTTCACCCCAGCTATATCAGGGACGTATATCTCTCTATGGGGGTATCGGTGGGAGAGGTCTCCATCCTTTCAAAAGTCAGATGACCAATAACAACGATCCATTTCATTATAAATGTTGATAATTATGTCATCTGTTTTCAATACTTTTCAGATCACCAGTTCAGAAATGATTCAGTTATTCAATTTAAAGGGACTCAAGCTGATTCGATGGTCCCCATATCATCAGATTCCAACAAAAACAACAACAACAACATGTTTTGAAATGTCGCTTCAGTTATAAGAATCGATTAATTGCCCAAAAATAATGCTAACCACTATAGTATACGAAATTGCCCAAAACATGTTATTTATCAATATTTTTTTTAACGAAATTTTGCCGGGTAATCAAATATCTAACACCCAAAGCCACTTTATTTTAGAGTTATCCATCTTCATCCGCAATTTGGTCCGAGACCGTCGGTTTGACGAATATTTTCCAGGCTGCCAATAAATTACATATCTCGGGAAATAACGAATTTCAAAAATCTATATCTGATCACTCTGAGCTTTGATGGGTGGGTTGCTCGACTCGAATAAAATATTGTTTTGCCTCCGAAGCCAAAGAAATAGTAATTTGGGAGCATTAATTCGGATTGTGCATCTCTAAAGATCTATTTAATCGTCCTAATAATAATTGACAATTTACTTCCGTAATTTAGCTAACAATTTTCAACTTTTTAAATTGTTGGTCAAAATACATGTATGAGAGGATTGAGACAGCCCTCAAGCCAAATCCCTGTCTATACGCCCCTGGTTTCACATCAGTGACCGTTATTGTCACGACAACTCCAAATATGCGTAGTACTGTTGTGCATTGGGAACACTGAGGCGAAGAACTATTATATCATATCAAAATAAAAGTCCCCCAAATCCAAAAAGGCGCCCACAATGGCGGACAGATTTGGAAAAATCACCGAAAATCCCCCCATATTCACATCATTGGGCGTTATTGTCATGGCAACTACACCCATGCGTACAGTTCAGTTGGAAATACTGAGGTGAAGTAAGTACCTTACATCACATGCAAGAAATGGTTTCCTAAATCGAAGATGACGGCCAAAATGGCGACCGAAATTCGAAAACACACCTACATTCCTTTACTTTCTTATGATGGGCGTTATTTTTAGGCGAATTATACCCACGATTACATGTGGGTAGGGAACATTAATACGAAGTAGTGGTCTGCGTCAGGCAATTGATACCCACAGCCAAGATGGCGGCCAAACTGGTGGCAAGAAATTGAAAAGTCGTCGATATTGTCACATTATATTTTCCACTGTTGTCATAATATAAATATATATAAACGAAACGATAATGCTAATGATATATCGTTTACAATTTAAAACGTCTTCAGTCGCGTGGTGCAGCTAGTAGCATCTCTGGAAGACGAAAACCCACAATGAATAATCGGGATGTGGCGATACCCTGTGCCAATGCATTCTCTTATATATGCGAGTCGACCATAGGTCGCCTCGCATACTATATAAGAGAATGCATTGGCCTAACAAATTTGTATCATTTGTTATTATTTTTTCGTACATTCTATAACAATTTTTATATTTTTTTCTTATATTCTTTAACAATTTTATAATTTCACCCATACATAGCCCCAGACAAACATGAGCAGACGACACTCAGTACACATGCTTCTATATATGTATGGGGCTCCCTGCAGGGGTTCGAAAATTAAGCGAGCCTTTAACAAGAGAAAATGGGTGCGCGCCAAAAAAAACAGACATGAAAACAATATACATCCAATAGTAACCTGTCTCTTGTTACAATCCATTCTCCAGTAAGCGTCGATAATGTCCGCAACCGTAGATGGCCGAATAGTCATATTATGACTCCCAAGATTCACAACAACACTACCTGAGGTGATTCTGATTTTCCATGACTGCAACCTCCCCCTGCATCCGGTATGTTTTAGATTCAGACATGATCTCATGCGTGGCTTTGCTTTTCTTATATACTAACATTGTATTTTGGAAGCCGTTCTTATTCAACTGGATCAGGCGTGTACCATGTTTGATACTACTATATAAGCATCACACAGACTGGGTGTAGTCTTAAAGACAATGCCTTTGATAGTTTGGTGATATGTCATACTCGCGCTGGGTGCATGGTGGTCGGTATGGTCCAAGAAAGTACGAATGCCATCAACACAAGTGTGGCAAGGTCAACGCGGAGAACAACTGGAGGAATGTTGCGTTGATGAGATCTTGCAATCAGTTCAATATCAAGTGATTTCTTGACATCATCATCATTTCGACCATTTGCCTGCATGAAACATTACTATATTCTAAAACCTTTGAAGGATTTCATCAACGTTCACGGCAATTGCCGCCGAGACTATAAATTGTTCCTGAAACACACACTGTTAAATAAATGCACCACTGTTCCTGCGATTTCCTTGAATCATACCGCCCACGTACTGACACTAACCCTGAGCGAAGATGATAACAACGCATATCTTCATTCATTGAATGGCATACCACCACACTATAACACATTATCCTTTAGCCAATACTGTTGTTCTGGGGGAAAGCTGGCATCGTATTATCCAGACAAATCTAGTATACGCTTGGTCCAGTTGATTCAGAATGGATTCGAAACGGATGTGGAAATACAATCTTACTACACAAAAAAACCCGACATGCATGACATTCTATATCTGAAACACACACCTGGGGTGGTATTCACCGGCTTGGTTTATAATATAGCCCAGGTAGTTTTACGAGGCGACGCTCAATGCGAAGCTATCGGTGGACATCGATGGGAAGATATCGCCGCGCGGTATAGGATTATCCAATCAAGGTGATTGGCGTCAATCATAGATTGACCACCGGTCACATAAACATGCTGCGCGTAACAGTCCACGTTTGGTTCATTTCAACAATGAGCAACCGATGAAAACGACGTGGGGCAAAATATACCACCGACGAGCGTAAAAGTTTTGGGGCATTGTGGAGAGAAGAATCAAAATATTAGAGAACAAAGAAACCGGCACCATTCGGAAATATGATACCTGGAAAGAAATTTCTTTGGAAATGGCAGGGAAATTTCCAAACAGAACCAAAAGACAAACAAAATTCTTCTGAGACGTTATCTTCTTGGCTCTTCATTTCCACGCTGTGCTAATTAAAAAACCTCAATAATATCATTGAAATTCATTCTGCAGATGTATAATCGCCAGCATGAGTCTCCACACAATTATACCCAAAAATTATACCGCTATACATGCCGATTGTGGCCGATGAGTGTTCACGAATTAGCCGTGAGACGGTGTCAATTGACAAGTGACAAATCTGATAGATTGGATCAATCACATCATCGACAGCGTGTGTCGTTGGCGAACTTGGCGCTAAAGCAAAGATACCTTTGCGTTCAGCCACTACCAAATAAACTACCTGGTTTATAAAATAGTCTCGCTTGGTGAATACCACCCCATTTCATTCCCACTATCATTGCGCATGTCCAAAAACTAGCACAGTGTGTATTGTCCTTCTCTGTTAAATTGGAGGCTCTTCGACGAGACGACTGCGGAACATCACAAAGATTGCTTAGGATCATTGTCAAGAAGTGTGGACAGTCGGTACATTACGGTCTTCTCCTTAGCAGATAGGCATCCATCTAAGGTAACGAGACAGCTAGCAACCTTCAAAACACTGCCGAAGTTGTCCACGCATGTCAATGCGTTCGCTAAGTTTGTCAGTTGACGAATCATCTATTGAGAAGTGGCGAGCTAATTGGGAAGATCGCCAGGTGTACATGTGGTTGGCCCCATGGGGTATGAGAAAGGCGTACATAAAGATGACCTTTTGTAAGCTAGTATACTCGTCGACCGTATGCGTTTCTAGTTCAAGATGACGTGTAACACTATCTCATAACAGCGGGTCAGCCGTGAGTATGTTAAAATATATTCTATTTGGTAATTCCAGGGACCGTTATCTCCCCTTATTAAAGTGTCCAAAAGGAGATTGTATTACAGTTGTAAATTGATTGTTCATATGTGACTCTGTCTGTATAGCACGTGTATGATAAAGAATACTGAAGCCAGAATGGAACCCTTCCAAAATTTCTACATGGATGTCAACAGTAGTTCGCGCCCTATTGTGTCGCCATCTTATACCTGTATATTACACAAAATGAAGTCGAAATAATATCGCTGATTTGACAGCCCCAGGAAACGGATTATGTGGTGTTACACAAACAACTTGATCATTACAAGACTTCGTCTTTATATTCTCGTGGCCACGCGTATGCAATTGACCTACAAATAAAATACCAGAATCAAGCATGTCTATCGTTTCACTGGCTGACATCAGATCTGAAGTTGGGTTAACAATATACAAATATATCTTATCCTTCCGCTTCCCCCACGCTTATCGTCCCTGTTACGTGGGCGAGTAACGCCGGCCGCGAGTTCCGGTGTGTTTGTATGGTCTCTCGGTACTCGAGAAACGCCGGCCGCGAGTTCCGGTGTTTGTACGGTCTCTGTGTGCTCGAGTAACGCCGGCCTCCAGTTCCGGTGTGTTTGTATGGTCTCTGGATGCTCGAGTAACGCCGATCGCGAGTTCCGGTGTGTTTACATGGTATCTGTGTGCTCGAGTAACGCCGGCCGCGAGTTCCGGTGTTTTTGTATGGTCTCTGTGTGCTCGAGTAACGCCGGCCGCGAGTTCCGGTGTTTTTGTATGGTCTCTGTGTGCTCGAGTAACGCCGGCAGCGAGTTCCGGTGTGTTTATATGGTCTCTGTGTGCTCGAGTAACGCCGGCAGCGAGTTCCGGTGTGTTTATATGGTCTCTGTGTGCTCGAGTAACGCCGGCAGCGAGTTCCGGTGTGTTTATATGGTCTCTCGGTGCTCGGGTAACACCGACCGCGAGTTCCGGTGTGTTTATATGGTCTCTCGGTGCTCGGGTAACACCGGCCGCGAGTTCCGGTGTGTTTATATGGTCTCTTGGTGCTCGGGTAACACCGACCGCGAGTTCCGGTGTGTTTATATGGTCTCTCGGTGCTCGGGTAACACCGGCCGCGAATTCCGGTGTGTTTATATGGTCTCTCGGTGCTCGGGTAACACCGGCCGCGAATTCCGGTGTGTTTATATGGTCTCTTGGTGCTCGAGTAACGACGGCCGCTAGTTCCGGTGTGTTTATATGCTCTCTGGTGCTCGGGTAACGCCGGCCGCGAGTTCCGGTGTGTTTATATGGTCTCTGTGTGCTCGAGTAACGCCGACCGCGAGTTCCGGTGTGTTTATATGGTCTCTGGGTGCTCGAGTAACGCCGGCCGCGAGTTCCGGTGTGTTTATATGGTCTCTTGGTGCTCGAGTAACGACGGCCGCTAGTTCCGGTGTGTTTATATGCTCTCTGGTGCTCGGGTAACGCCGGCCGCGAGTTCCGGTGTGTTTATATGGTCTCTTGGTGCTCGAGTAACGACGGCCGCTAGTTCCGGTGTGTTTATATGGTCTCTTGGTGCTCGGGTAACGCCGGCCGCGAGTTCCGGTGTGTTTATATGGTCTCTTGGTGCTCGGGTAACGCCGGCCGCGAGTTCCGGTGTGTTTATATGGTCTCTTGGTGCTCGAGTAACGACGGCCGCTAGTTCCGGTGTGTTTATATGGTCTCTTGGTGCTCGGGTAACGCCGGCCGCGAGTTCCGGTGTGTTTGTATGGTCTCTCGGTACTCGAGTAACGCCGGCCGCGAGTTCCGGTGTTTGTACGGTCTCTGTGTGCTCGAGTAACGCCGGCCTCCAGTTCCGGTGTGTTTGTATGGTCTCTGGATGCTCGAGTAACGCCGATCGCGAGTCCCGGTGTGTTTACATGGTATCTGTGTGCTCGAGTAACGCCGGCCGCGAGTTCCGGTGTTTTTGTATGGTCTCTGTGTGCTCGAGTAACGCCGGCCGCGAGTTCCGGTGTTTTTGTATGGTCTCTGTGTGCTCGAGTAACGCCGGCAGCGAGTTCCGGTGTGTTTATATGGTCTCTGTGTGCTCGAGTAACGCCGGCAGCGAGTTCCGGTGTGTTTATATGGTCTCTGTGTGCTCGAGTAACGCCGGCAGCGAGTTCCGGTGTGTTTATATGGTCTCTGGGTGCTCGGGTAACACCGACCGCGAGTTCCGGTGTGTTTATATGGTCTCTCGGTGCTCGGGTAACACCGGCCGCGAGTTCCGGTGTGTTTATATGGTCTCTTGGTGCTCGAGTAACGACGGCCGCTAGTTCCGGTGTGTTTATATGCTCTCTGGTGCTCGGGTAACGCCGGCCGCGAGTTCCGGTGTGTTTATATGGTCTCTGTGTGCTCGAGTAACGCCGACCGCGAGTTCCGGTGTGTTTATATGGTCTCTGGGTGCTCGAGTAACGCCGGCCGCGAGTTCCGGTGTGTTTATATGGTCTCTTGGTGCTCGAGTAACGACGGCCGCTAGTTCCGGTGTGTTTATATGCTCTCTGGTGCTCGGGTAACGCCGGCCGCGAGTTCCGGTGTGTTTATATGGTCTCTTGGTGCTCGAGTAACGACGGCCGCTAGTTCCGGTGTGTTTATATGGTCTCTTGGTGCTCGGGTAACGCCGGCCGCGAGTTCCGGTGTGTTTATATGGTCTCTTGGTGCTCGGGTAACGCCGGCCGCGAGTTCCGGTGTGTTTATATGGTCTCTTGGTGCTCGAGTAACGACGGCCGCTAGTTCCGGTGTGTTTATATGGTCTCTTGGTGCTCGGGTAACGCCGGCCGCGAGTTCCGGTGTGTTTATATGGTCTCTTGGTGCTCGGGTAACGCCGGCCGCGAGTTCCGGTGTGTTTATATGGTCTCTTGGTGCTCGAGTAACGACGGCCGCTAGTTCCGGTGTGTTTATATGCTCTCTGGTGCTCGGGTAACGCCGGCCGCGAGTTTCGGTGTGTTTATATGGTCTCTTGGTGCTCGGGTAACGCCGGCCGCGAGTTCCGGTGTGTTTATATGGTCTCTTGGTGCTCGGGTAACGCCGGCCGCGAGTTCCGGTGTGTTTATATGCTCTCTGGTGCTCGGGTAACGCCGGCCGCGAGTTCCGGTGTGTTTATATGCTCTCTGGTGCTCGGGTAACGACGGCCGCTAGTTCCGGTGTGTTTATATGCTCTCTGGTGCTCGGGTAACGCCGGCCGCGAGTTCCGGTGTGTTTATATGGTCTCTGTGTGCTCGAGTAACGCCGACCGCGAGTTCCGGTGTGTTTATATGGTCTCTGGGTGCTCGAGTAACGCCGGCCGCGAGTTCCGGTGTGTTTATATGGTCTCTGTGTGCTCGAGTAACGCCGGCCGCGAGTTCCGGTGTGTTTGTATGGTCTCTGTGTGCTCGGGTAACGCCGACCGCGAGTTCCGGTGTGTTTATATGGTCTCTGTGTGCTCGAGTAACGCCGACCGCGAGTTCCGGTGTGTTTATATATGGTCTATGTGTGCTCGAGTAACGCCGGTCGCGAGTTTCGGTGTGTTTATATGGTCTCTGTGTGCTCAGGTAACACCGACCGCGAGTTCCGGTGTGTTTATATGGTATCTGGGTGCTCGAGTATCGCCGACCGCGAGTTCCGGTGTGTTTGTATGGTCTCTGTGTGCTCGAGTAACGCCGGCAGCGAGTTCCTGTGTGTTTGTATGGTCTCTGGGTGCTCGAGTAACGCCGGCAGCGAGTTCCGGTGTGTTTGTATGGTCTCTGGGTGCTCGAGTAACGCCGGCCGCGAGTTCTGATGTGTTTGTATTGCCTCTCGGTGCTCGGGTAACACCGGCCGCGAGTTCCGGTGTGTTTATATGGTCTCTTGGTGCTCGAGTAACGACGGCCGCTAGTTCCGGTGTGTTTATATGGTCTCTGGTGCTCGGGTAACGCCGACCGCGAGTTCCGGTGTGTTTATATGGTCTCTGTGTGCTCGAGTAACGCCGACCGCGAGTTCCGGTGTGTTTATATGGTCTCTTGGTGCTCGAGTAACGCCGGTCGCGAGTTTCGGTGTGTTTATATGGTCTCTGTGTGCTCGAGTAACGCCGACCGCGAGTTCCGGTGTGTTTATATGGTATCTGGGTGCTCGAGTAACGCCGGCCGCGAGTTCCGGTGTGTTTATATGGTCTCTGTGTGCTCGAGTAACGCCGGCCGCGAGTTCCGGTGTGTTTATATGGTCTCTGTGTGCTCGGGTAACGCCGGCCGCGAGTTCCGGTGTGTTTATATGGTCTCTGTGTGCTCGAGTAACGCCGGCCGCGAGTTCCGGTGTGTTTATATGGTCTCTGTGTGCTCGAGTAACGCCGGCAGCGAGTTCCGGTGTGTTTATATGGTCTCTGTGTGCTCGAGTAACGCCGGCAGCGAGTTCCGGTGTGTTTATATGGTCTCTGTGTGCTCGAGTAACGCCGGCAGCGAGTTCCGGTGTGTTTATATGGTCTCTCGGTGCTCGGGTAACACCGACCGCGAGTTCCGGTGTGTTTATATGGTCTCTCGGTGCTCGGGTAACACCGGCCGCGAGTTCCGGTGTGTTTATATGGTCTCTTGGTGCTCGGGTAACACCGACCGCGAGTTCCGGTGTGTTTATATGGTCTCTCGGTGCTCGGGTAACACCGGCCGCGAATTCCGGTGTGTTTATATGGTCTCTCGGTGCTCGGGTAACACCGGCCGCGAATTCCGGTGTGTTTATATGGTCTCTTGGTGCTCGAGTAACGACGGCCGCTAGTTCCGGTGTGTTTATATGCTCTCTGGTGCTCGGGTAACGCCGGCCGCGAGTTCCGGTGTGTTTATATGGTCTCTGTGTGCTCGAGTAACGCCGACCGCGAGTTCCGGTGTGTTTATATGGTCTCTGGGTGCTCGAGTAACGCCGGCCGCGAGTTCCGGTGTGTTTATATGGTCTCTTGGTGCTCGAGTAACGACGGCCGCTAGTTCCGGTGTGTTTATATGCTCTCTGGTGCTCGGGTAACGCCGGCCGCGAGTTCCGGTGTGTTTATATGGTCTCTTGGTGCTCGAGTAACGACGGCCGCTAGTTCCGGTGTGTTTATATGGTCTCTTGGTGCTCGGGTAACGCCGGCCGCGAGTTCCGGTGTGTTTATATGGTCTCTTGGTGCTCGGGTAACGCCGGCCGCGAGTTCCGGTGTGTTTATATGGTCTCTTGGTGCTCGAGTAACGACGGCCGCTAGTTCCGGTGTGTTTATATGGTCTCTTGGTGCTCGGGTAACGCCGGCCGCGAGTTCCGGTGTGTTTGTATGGTCTCTCGGTACTCGAGTAACGCCGGCCGCGAGTTCCGGTGTTTGTACGGTCTCTGTGTGCTCGAGTAACGCCGGCCTCCAGTTCCGGTGTGTTTGTATGGTCTCTGGATGCTCGAGTAACGCCGATCGCGAGTTCCGGTGTGTTTACATGGTATCTGTGTGCTCGAGTAACGCCGGCCGCGAGTTCCGGTGTTTTTGTATGGTCTCTGTGTGCTCGAGTAACGCCGGCCGCGAGTTCCGGTGTTTTTGTATGGTCTCTGTGTGCTCGAGTAACGCCGGCAGCGAGTTCCGGTGTGTTTATATGGTCTCTGTGTGCTCGAGTAACGCCGGCAGCGAGTTCCGGTGTGTTTATATGGTCTCTGTGTGCTCGAGTAACGCCGGCAGCGAGTTCCGGTGTGTTTATATGGTCTCTGGGTGCTCGGGTAACACCGACCGCGAGTTCCGGTGTGTTTATATGGTCTCTCGGTGCTCGGGTAACACCGGCCGCGAGTTCCGGTGTGTTTATATGGTCTCTTGGTGCTCGAGTAACGACGGCCGCTAGTTCCGGTGTGTTTATATGCTCTCTGGTGCTCGGGTAACGCCGGCCGCGAGTTCCGGTGTGTTTATATGGTCTCTGTGTGCTCGAGTAACGCCGACCGCGAGTTCCGGTGTGTTTATATGGTCTCTGGGTGCTCGAGTAACGCCGGCCGCGAGTTCCGGTGTGTTTATATGGTCTCTTGGTGCTCGAGTAACGACGGCCGCTAGTTCCGGTGTGTTTATATGCTCTCTGGTGCTCGGGTAACGCCGGCCGCGAGTTCCGGTGTGTTTATATGGTCTCTTGGTGCTCGAGTAACGACGGCCGCTAGTTCCGGTGTGTTTATATGGTCTCTTGGTGCTCGGGTAACGCCGGCCGCGAGTTCCGGTGTGTTTATATGGTCTCTTGGTGCTCGGGTAACGCCGGCCGCGAGTTCCGGTGTGTTTATATGGTCTCTTGGTGCTCGAGTAACGACGGCCGCTAGTTCCGGTGTGTTTATATGGTCTCTTGGTGCTCGGGTAACGCCGGCCGCGAGTTCCGGTGTGTTTATATGGTCTCTTGGTGCTCGGGTAACGCCGGCCGCGAGTTCCGGTGTGTTTATATGGTCTCTTGGTGCTCGAGTAACGACGGCCGCTAGTTCCGGTGTGTTTATATGCTCTCTGGTGCTCGGGTAACGCCGGCCGCGAGTTTCGGTGTGTTTATATGGTCTCTTGGTGCTCGGGTAACGCCGGCCGCGAGTTCCGGTGTGTTTATATGGTCTCTTGGTGCTCGGGTAACGCCGGCCGCGAGTTCCGGTGTGTTTATATGCTCTCTGGTGCTCGGGTAACGCCGGCCGCGAGTTCCGGTGTGTTTATATGCTCTCTGGTGCTCGGGTAACGACGGCCGCTAGTTCCGGTGTGTTTATATGCTCTCTGGTGCTCGGGTAACGCCGGCCGCGAGTTCCGGTGTGTTTATATGGTCTCTGTGTGCTCGAGTAACGCCGACCGCGAGTTCCGGTGTGTTTATATGGTCTCTGGGTGCTCGAGTAACGCCGGCCGCGAGTTCCGGTGTGTTTATATGGTCTCTGTGTGCTCGAGTAACGCCGGCCGCGAGTTCCGGTGTGTTTGTATGGTCTCTGTGTGCTCGGGTAACGCCGACCGCGAGTTCCGGTGTGTTTATATGGTCTCTGTGTGCTCGAGTAACGCCGACCGCGAGTTCCGGTGTGTTTATATATGGTCTATGTGTGCTCGAGTAACGCCGGTCGCGAGTTTCGGTGTGTTTATATGGTCTCTGTGTGCTCAGGTAACACCGACCGCGAGTTCCGGTGTGTTTATATGGTATCTGGGTGCTCGAGTATCGCCGACCGCGAGTTCCGGTGTGTTTGTATGGTCTCTGTGTGCTCGAGTAACGCCGGCAGCGAGTTCCTGTGTGTTTGTATGGTCTCTGGGTGCTCGAGTAACGCCGGCAGCGAGTTCCGGTGTGTTTGTATGGTCTCTGGGTGCTCGAGTAACGCCGGCCGCGAGTTCTGATGTGTTTGTATTGCCTCTCGGTGCTCGGGTAACACCGGCCGCGAGTTCCGGTGTGTTTATATGGTCTCTTGGTGCTCGAGTAACGACGGCCGCTAGTTCCGGTGTGTTTATATGGTCTCTGGTGCTCGGGTAACGCCGACCGCGAGTTCCGGTGTGTTTATATGGTCTCTGTGTGCTCGAGTAACGCCGACCGCGAGTTCCGGTGTGTTTATATGGTCTCTTGGTGCTCGAGTAACGCCGGTCGCGAGTTTCGGTGTGTTTATATGGTCTCTGTGTGCTCGAGTAACGCCGACCGCGAGTTCCGGTGTGTTTATATGGTATCTGGGTGCTCGAGTAACGCCGGCCGCGAGTTCCGGTGTGTTTATATGGTCTCTGTGTGCTCGAGTAACGCCGGCCGCGAGTTCCGGTGTGTTTATATGGTCTCTGTGTGCTCGGGTAACGCCGGCCGCGAGTTCCGGTGTGTTTATATGGTCTCTGTGTGCTCGAGTAACGCCGGCCGCGAGTTCCGGTGTGTTTATATGGTCTCTGTGTGCTCGAGTAACGCCGGCCGCCAGTTCCGGTGTGTTTATATGGTCTCTGTGTGCTCGGGTAACGCCGGCCGCGAGTTCCGGTGTGTTTATATGGTCTCTGTGTGCTCGGGTAACGCCGGCCGCGAGTTCCGGTGTGTTTATATGGTCTCTGTGTGCTCGAGTAACGCCGGCCGCGAGTTCCGGTGTGTTTATATGGTCTCTGTGTGCTCGAGTAACGCCGGCCGCGAGTTCCGGTGTGTTTATATGGTCTCTGTGTGCTCGGGTAACGCCGGCCGCGAGTTCCGGTGTGTTTTTATGGTCTCTGTGTGCTCGAGTAACGCCGATCGCGAGTTCCGGTGTGTTTATATGGTCTCTGTGTGCTCGGGTAACGCCGACCGCCAGTTCCGGTGTGTTTATATGGTCTCTGTGTGCTCGGGTAACGCCAACCGGGAGTTTCGGTGTGTTTGTATGGTCTCTGTGTGCTCGAGTAACGCCGGCAGCGAGTTCCGGTGTGTTTGTATGGTCTCTGGGTGCTCGGGTAACGCCGGCCGCGAGTTCTGATGTGTTTATATGGTCTCTGTGTGCTCGGGTAACGCCAACCGGGAGTTTCGGTGTGTTTGTATGGTCTCTGTGTGCTCGAGTAACGCCGGCAGCGAGTTCCGGTGTGTTTGTATGGTCTCTTGGTGATCGAGTAACGACGGCCGCTAGTTCCGGTGTGTTTATATGGTCTCTGGTGCTCGGGTAACGCCGACCGCGAGTTCCGGTGTGTTTATATGGTCTCTGTGTGCTCGAGCAACGCCGACCGCGAGTTCCGGTGTGTTTATATGGTCTCTTGGTGCTCGAGTAACGCCGGTCGCGAGTTTCGGTGTGTTTATATGGTCTCTGTGTGCTCGAGCAACGCCGACCGCGAGTTCCGGTGTGTTTATATGGTCTCTTGGTGCTCGAGTAACGCCGGTCGCGAGTTTCGGTGTGTTTATATGGTCTCTGTGTGCTCGAGTAACGCCGACCGGGAGTTCCGGTGTGTTTATATGGTATCTGGGTGCTCGAGTAACGCCGGCCGCGAGTTCCGGTGTGTTTATATGGTCTCTGTGTGCTCGAGTAACGCCGACCGGGAGTTCCGGTGTGTTTATATGGTCTCTGTGTGCTCGGGTAACGCCGACCGCCAGTTCCGTGTGTTTATATGGTCTCTGTGTGCTCGAGTAACGCCGGCCTCCAGTTCCGGTGTGTTTATATGATCTCTGGGTGCTCGAGTAACGCCGATCGCGAGTTCCGGTGTGTTTATATGGTCTCTGTGTGCTCGAGTAACGCCGGCCTCCAGTTCCGGTGTGTTTTTATGGTCTCTGTGTGCTCGAGTAACGCCGATCGCGAGTTCCGGTGTGTTTATATGGTCTCTGGGTGCTCGGGTAATGCCGACCGCGAGTTCCGGTGTGTTTATATGGTCTGTGTGTGCTCGAGTAACGCAGGCAGCGAGTTTCGGTGTGTTTGTACATGTATGGTCTCTGTGTGCTCGAGTAGCGCCGACCGCGAGTTCCGGTGTGTGTTTGTGAGGGTGTGTGTGTGTGTGTGAGGGTGTGAGGGTGAGAGGGTGTGTGTGTGTGTGTGTATGGTATCTGGGTGCTCGAGTAACACCGGCCGCGAGTTCCGGTGATTTTTGAAGTTTGTTATTTCTCGAGATGTGTAATAATATGTGGCCCAGGAACGGAGGGTCTCGTAAAAAATTGCGGATGAAGATGGATAACTCTAAAATCAAGTGGAAATACGGCCAAATTTCGTGACACTTAAGTGATAATACGACCATATCTTGTTGAACAAAATGTTGATAAATAACAAGTTTTGGGAAATTTGATACAATAGTTGACACTTGTTAGCATTATTTTGTTGCAATAAATAGATTCTGATAACTATTTTTGAAGAAATGCTGTTGTTGTATCTTGATGGATATGCGACCGTCTGATCGGATTGAGTACCTTTACTCCGCCAGTGCTTAAACGAAAATTGACCAAAAAATTATGAATTTTTACCCATGCAAATACGAAAAAAGCTAATATTAATGCACCACCAAAATCCCATGGGAATGTCAGCAGTACAGCCGCCGCTGATTCTTCAATGAATCTTAACCCTTCCATGACTGGAGCTTCCTGAAATTTTGCGAAAACCCTGTATATATACTTGATTAATGATCTGTTTCGTTCCAGTTTATAAGTTTGAACATGTAATTTTAGTAGTCATAATTTGCAACTTGATATTGGCATTGCAGCGGGGAAATATGCGCAAAGACAAAGCTTGGTATATATGGCGGTGACGCCAGTGAGTGCATGACGAACATTGAGGAATCAATTCAACCATTCAAAGCGCGAGTACAATATAAAAAAATCTATTATATATAGATAAAGATATAATGAAACAATCTTGCGCGAAGTATAGAGGAGTTATGGATAGAACAATTAAAGATATGTGAGTAAAGCAGGTTTCAGAACATCGAGATATTCAGGTAAGTCATTATGGGACAGACTTGACAAAATATGTTTCGACAACCAGACAAAAAAAATCCAGAGGAAACGTCACAATAGACCAATTCGAGGAGTACGTTAAGGATTTAAACCTAAATGACTGTAATGATGAATCGGATATTTCTGACTACTTCGATATGGACTTCAACGCATCTAAATAGGCATATAACACAAGAAGAGATATGTGTATAATAACGGTAAGACAGTAGGGGCGGATCAAATTTTGAACGAATATATCAACGAATCATTAGGTGAAATTATGAACTTATATGTTCTCTTTTTAAATCTAATTTTGAGTGGTGGGCATTTTCCGAAACAGTGTGCTGTTGGGACAATAAACTTAAACCCATCTTCAATAGATCCGGAGACCCTAATTTACCTGAATCATATAGACGAATCACCCTTCTAAGTTGTTTTGCTAAACTTTTTACACCATTTATTAAAGGTACTCAATCCGATCAGACGCTCCTAAATTACTATTTCCTTGGCTTCGGGGGTAACAAATATTTGATTCGAGAGTCGAGGAACCCAACCACCAAAGCTCAGAGTGATCAGATATCGATTTTTGAAGTTTGTTATTTCTCGATATGTGGCCCAGAAACACGTGGTCAAACGGAGGGTTTCGGACAAAATTGCGGATGAAGATTGATAATTCTAAAATCAAGTGGTAATACGGTCAAATTACGTCATACTTTAATGATAATACGGCCATATTTTGTTTACAATTTGATACCATTGTTGACAGTCACTGTGGTCAGCATTATTTTGTTCCAATATATCGATTCTGACAACTAAAGCCTATTTTGAAGAAATGTTGTTGTTGTTGCTCTATCGTGGTGGTATGGGGACCGTATGATCGGATTGAGTATACCTTTAATTATCGAATATGGTCATTAAAATTTTGCAGAAGACAATGACTTGATAAATAAAATTAAAACAGGTTTTCGTAAGGGTCACTCGACAATAGATAATATATTTATTATACATGCTATGATAAACGTGTACCTGCAGAGTGGATGAAAGATATGTTGTACTTTTATTGACTTCCGCAAAGCATTTGATACTGTATGGAGAGATGTTCTATGGTTGAAACTTATGTAAGCAGATATAAACGGTAAGATTCTACGGGTAATACGAAACATGAATATAAAATTATGTGTGAAACTGGGGGGGGGGGGGGGGGTAGTAAAACATTGCAGGAAGGTACAGTGTGAAAAATAATAATTCGAAATCAGACTTCTTTATCAGCCAGATAGGCTTATTTCAAGATTAGCCAATGTCAACTCTTTTGTTTTCTTTGTTTGTGAACGATATACAAAGTTTTCTGAGCGACTGCGCAATCTCAAACTTGAACTATTTTGATGAGAAATATTTTGAACATATTGTGTTTATTATACGTAGACGATACCATCACCCTCTCAGACTCGGAGGACAATGTGCATCGTGCACTTTTAGCATTTGCAGATCATGCCGAGGCATGCATGGAATCTCCATGTTAACACAAAGAAAACGAAAATGTTAATTTTTGCTAACGAATTGTCGAAGAACTTACCAATATTCACATATCGGGGCCAAGAAATACAGATTCTAAAAAAGTTTAAATACCTTGGTATTAAATTATTTTCAATGGTAGATTTTGTCAATCGATTAAAGGTACTCAATCCGTTTCGATGGTCCCCATATCATCAGGTTCCAATAACAATAATTGTTTTGAAATGACGCTTCAGTTATCAGAATCGATTAATTGCCCGAAAATAAAGGTAATCACAGTCCACTATAGTATAACATTGCCCAAAACCTGTTATTTATCAACATTTTGTACAATGAATTTTGCCGGTTTGTCAAATATCTGACAAAAAAGCCACTTGATTTTAGAGTTATCCATCTTCATCCGCTATTTGGTCTTCTCGTCGACTTTTACTGGGCCACTATATATTCCAGGTTGTGAAAAATAATAGATTTTAAAAATCGATATCTGATCACTCCGAGCTTTAATGGATGGGTTCCTCGACTCGAATCAAATATGTTTTTAACCCCGAAGCCACATAAATAGTAATTGAGGGGTGCTTAATCGGATTGAGTACCTTTAAGCAGACCCATAATACAGCCGCGAGAGCCATGCACGGTATGACCTTTTGCAAATAACAAGAAAGCTGCAGTTGCCTCTAGACATGATTCTATGATCATGCCGATTATTCTGCATGGTGGTGAAGTTTGGTGTTTCGAGAAAACTCAAATTTTGGAGGCCATTCATCTTAAATTCTGCAAAATTACCACAACAATGAAGTCTAGCACACCAAACTATACATGTTATATGCAGAATTGAGAAGATATCCCGTAATGATCGAAATTAAGTCAAAACTAGTATCACACGAAGGGCCAGAATTAGCTAAGAATGTATTCCTTTTCTCAGGAAACGCTACGCGAAGTAAATATGGAAAGTGCGTGGCAGAATCAGTCACCACTAGGCAGATATGAAACGCATGAAAGCGAAATTAATAGAACAACACTCAAGTAGCATCTTCGGTAATCTAAATATGGCTACATCAAGCCGTGTCATATTTGATCAATTCCTAATTCGTAGCACTCTAATAAATAACTTACTAAATTCATAGCAGATTTCCAGTGGGTAAATATGAATAGGCTAACAATTAACCCTTTTTATTGGTCCATACTGAGCCGACCTATATGATTAGACCTAACAATGAACGCTCTTTATTGGTCCATGCTGAGCCGATCTATATGAATAGGCTAACAATGCACGCTCTTTATTGGTATACATGCTGAGTCGATCTATATGATTATACATAACAATGAACGCTCTTTATTGGTCCGTGCTGAGTCGATCTATATGATTAGACTAACCATGAACGCTCTTTATTGGTCCATGCTGAGCCGAAATATATGAATAGGCTAACAATGCACGCTCTTATTGGTCCATGCTGAGTCGATATATATGAATAGACTAACTGTGGACGATCTGTATTGGTCCATGCTGAGTCGGTCTATATCGTTAGACTAACAATGAACGCTCTTTATTGGTCCATGCTGAGCCGATCTATATGAATAAACTAACAATGAACGCTCTTTATTGGCCCATGCTGAGCCGATCTATATGAATAGACTAACTATGAACGATCTGTATTGGTCCATGCTGAGTCGGTCTATATCGTTAGACTAACAATGGACGCTCTTTATTGGTCCATGCTGAGCCGATCTATATGAATAAACTAACAATGAACGCTCTTCATTGGCCAATGCTGATTGCTGAGCCGATATATTAGACCATTACATGAATCTCTACTCTGTCTGACGCCCGTAGAGATCATATTCCACTAGTACAAATCCTGGGAACTTTTTCATATTGTGACCTGTTCTGACAGGGAACATTATAACATTGAACAAACAAGGCAGGGAATTTATTTATGTGATGATACTTGTTCCTCAATAATCTACATGACATTAGGGGCGGTCTCAGCTCGAAATTGCTTGCTTTGCTGTGACTTTTGTGAGCCGATGTCGCAATAAATATTGAAATATTTACCCAGGTGACATTGTAAGTGACACAAAGCAAAATCGCTCACAAAGTCACCTACAGTAAAGTACATTATGATTGAACCGATAATAACTAATATATAGTTAAATTATCGTTTCAGCTTTATAAGGTTCCCTGTCAAAACTTCAAAAAGTTCCCAGGTTTTGTACTGGTGTGATATGATATCTACGGGCGTTAGCCAGGGTAGAGATTCATGGCATGATCTACCGATCTATATGACTTTATAAGTCGTTGTGCATAGGGATGGCGACATGAATTCACCAACGCATGGGGTGAAAAGATCCCAGACATGGGGACTACAAAGGATCCCGGAAGCTACACCGGACTGGTCATTGCATATTTCTCAGACTGGGGGGGGGGCTAGTCCTTCCCGACATTGACTGTAGCCACGCTCTCTCGACCCCCCCCCCCCCACCACCACTGGCCCATCACTGGTTCTGCATGTGGAATACAAAGTTCATACGAAATATTCCATTTCATTCAAACAGCATGGATTGTGGCTTTACTAAGTGTTGCAGGAGGAATAACTCTATCTCCTAATAAAATACATACGACTTCTTAACAGCTGGAGTTAACGATCTTTAATCGATAGAGAGAGGCCTCGTGATCATGTGTTCAGGTAAGCGTACGTGTGCTGTGTTAAAAGAAGAAGTGATGTGAAACACTCAGGTTGGGTGATCAAATAGAAATGGAAAATAAACTTGTTTAAAGTAGTTATTTTTACGATTATTAATCCTAATTTACAGTACACACACGGTCATTATAATATACTAGCAGGGTTACCCGGCGTTGCCCAGGTTAATGTATGCTGTGGATATTTGTTGGGAATAGAGAATGCTCTTGCTTAAAGTGTTATACGTTTTCTCATAAATTGTATATTCAAATAGCATCACAAAACATGATTATTACAGTCATGGAATATAAGTAGTGGCTCACATTGTCAATTGTCATTCTGTTGATAGCGATTAATCCGTTCCACCAATAATGAAGTATTTATTTATTTACAACTGCGTATACATTAGACGTTATAATATGATACATGAACATCATAAACACATTAGTTCGATAAAAGATGATAATTGGGTTTTACATATTGAGATGTATCAATCAATCTAGTGATTTGGACTAAGATCTCGAGGACACCTGGCTATCATATCTCCATGAAGATACAGATGTTTCAAAGAAATTTCCAGCTGCTCCTCTGTTCATGGTGTTATATATTGGCTAAATATTCTTAGTTTAAACGAAATGTTGCTGCACATATATATCTATATATCAGCTACATGTGCCAGGCACAGAGCGAGATTTTGAGTTGTTTATGTCAGTCGATGAGTCTGTTCTATAACCCTTGCCAGATGTCAGTATTGGTAGGATCCTGAAAAGTCTTGTGCTACTAACTGCATTTTCTTGTATATCAGAAGAAACTATATTTGACTGCACACTGTGACCACTATTTTTGAACAGGCCTTCCATATCTCTTGACAAATGGTAACTTTTTGTGGAAACTGTATTGAATGGAATAGACTAAATTTTGTTATTATATATTTGCAATCCTCTGACGGTTCGAGGTCTCTCAGTTTGCACGAATATATGTATCTCTTCAATAGAATGATAAATATACATTTAATGCTTCTTCTAGTTATCTCTTTTTGCTATCTCATTGTGTGAATGCCTTGATTGCCATTCCCATATAAATATGACTGTTAAGAAGATATAATTGTTCAAGTGACTTATGTGGGTCACCATATGTCGGGATTGTGAAATGTGAACGCCCAACTACTTAAACTGATATGGAGATGGCCTGGTGACTGTATATAACTTATATGTGGATATCGGCGAATAGCAATCTTATCAATGATAGTGCATATCCGCTCGCCATCTGTGACGCAAACGACACCAAATGTGATTTAATTCATGGTATATCATTAGAGAAAAACGTGTAAGAATTTGGTGGAATTTGGTTTATTAAATCAATTGTTGATGCAACGCTGACTCGAACAACGCCATATTGCGAAGGTGATTATATATTCGTTTGGTGGAAATCAGCGACAAAACTATTTCACCATATTTTTTTAATTTCCCCTCCCACCAACAGCGTCATTTTAGAAAATTTTAACCCGCACCATTATCTTCCTTGTAAACAGTTACCCCTCTTAGAACGCCTTGGTGCCATCTCGATTGTACCGCGTGAAGTTATATATAGAACGCACACAGACAGACAAAAAGACAGACAGAAAGTACGATTTTATTTATTGTATCATTTGAGAAGAACATGTCTGAATTTGATGGTAATTGGTACTAAAAATATTTTATATCAGTTTTTGGTGACCCTCCCGTCCCTATTTCGGACTCAAGCTGCACACACTAAGACTCATTAGAGATTAGAGATGCATATAAGAAAGTGGTGAAAATTGGCGAGTATACAAATTCGTATCAAATTTAAGGTCCCCATATCTCTCACCCATAGGGCACCAATTTGGTGTATCTAAACCACACGAAAAGATTCCTCGTATCACGGAGAAGAATATGTATCAATCTGGTGGAAATCGGCACTAAACATATAGATATAAGTTTTTGTGTCCCTCTCATCTCTATACACCACTGACTCGAATGGCCCCACTTGTGACATCCTTAAACCACACGATTACACTCCTGATATCATGGATATTGTTTATAAGTTTGGTGATAATCGGCGACTAAACAATTTTTTTTATCAAATTTGGTGCCAATCCCTCCCCTCTCCATCTCTCATCCAAACAGCACCACTATGGCTCTTTAAATCACGATTAGATTCCTCGTATCATGGATAAGAACGTGTATCAATTTGGTGGAAATCGGCACTAAACATATAGATATAAGTTTTTGTGTCCCTCTCATCTCTATACACCACTGACTCGAATGGCCCCACTTGTGACATCCTTAAACCACACGATTACACTCCTGATATCATGGATATTGTTTATAAGTTTGGTGATAATCGGCGACTAAACAATTTTTTTTATCAAATTTGGTGCCAATCCCTCCCCTCACCATCTCTCATCCAAACAGCACCAATATGGCTCTTTAAATCACGATTAGATTCCTCGTATCATGGATAAGAACGTGTATCAATTTGGTGGAAATTGGCGCTAAAAAAATTGTGCATCAATTTTGGTGCCCCTGTCCCTTTCAATGCAACCCTGACTCGAATGAGGCCACATTTGACAGATAAAAGCCACACCATTAGACTCCTCATACCATGGGGATGATTTTGTATATGTGTGGTGGCAATCGGCGACTTATTATCAAATTTAGTGCCCATCCCTCCAAATCTCTCATCCAAAAACAACAATTTGGCGTTGTTAAATCGCACAATTAGATTCCTTGTATCATGAAGAAGAACATATAACAGTTTGGTGGAAATCAGCGCTAAAATAAGTTTGATCAATTTTGGTGCCCCTCTCCCCTTCCGTTAATCCCTGACTCAAACGACGCCACTTTTGACACATTTAAACCACACCGTTGTATTCTTCATATCATGGGGATGATTATATGTAAGTTTCGTGGCAATCGGCGACAGAAAAAAAATCTGCCCCCCCCCCTCCGGGCACCCCTGACGCGAACGGTGCGACTTTTGCCATATTTGAACCACGCCATTAAATTCCTCATATTATGGGGATGATTATATATAAGTTTGGTGGCAATCGGCGACAATTTTTTTTCTGCCCCTCCCCCTTTTCTGCCCCTGAAAACAACGGCGTCACTTTAGAAAATTCTAACCCCGACCATTATCTTTCTCGTAAAAAGCTACTCCTAGTAGACCCCTTTGGCATCATCTAGATGGTCCCCTGTGAATTTCTATAGAACACAGACAGACAGACAGACATTCGCAAATATAGAAATAGATTAATTAAATGGAATGATTCTCGATGGCGAAATAATTTGCGTTAGTTTATCGTTGATTGCGGCGTCCCGAATCGAGATGTAAATATTTACAATTAAGCGTAGGTTAGACGATGGTATCTATGGAGTGTTATGATCGATTTCTTTGAAATTTTCGGTGATTCTAGTAGAATGCTACATTCACACAGTTGGCATATCGCTTGAGTACTAATTTGTCAGTTTCTCGCACCCGAATTAGTCCATAATATGTCTTTAAGCCGAACATCCGGCAATGGAAAATAGTTATGTTTCCCTTTGCTTTGTTGGTTACAATCTGACTCCTCGGTAAATTCTGAAATACGTAAGCCGATTCGACGAGGTGACAATTGTGTAGGTTGTGCTCACATCTATAACTTCCGTATCTATAGAGTATAGAGAGAGATACTTTATTCCTCCATATCAATGGAGATTACATATATTACGCTGCGCTGTGTCTGACCACTGCCTGCATGTGTATTTTCTTAATTAAATGAAACATTTTTTACTGAAGTGTTTTGTTAGTTACAACTCATTCTGGCCTGATCAAGACAATTTTCAAATGAATATGGAGAGTTCAGTTTCTCAGAATAATGCAGAATGAAGTGTAACCCTCAAATGTCTGACATAAATAAATGCGATATCTTCACATTATGTATAGGGGCTGGCAGCGGTAAGTCCTGCGTAGGGGATTGAACTCTGCATGGAGCTTGCCCGACCCAAATATGGAACGAAATGATTAACTTTTTTTTTATAAAGATGCATAATCCGATTAAAGGGGTACTGTACGCCAAATGTTGTTGTTGGTTTCTGTAGTCTCCGAGTCGGAGAATAAGGTAACAATTATTTCATTATTTGAAAGTCTGTTGAGTACGAAGTAGTGTACGTTACGGATGACAAATTTACCGGAATGCAAAAATACAAATTGTCGTTGTCGAGTAATTTTTGTACAGTTTTCAACCAAATGAATCAAATAAAAGTTATATTATAGGCATACTAGTCCCATATAATCATTTAAGTTATTGTATCGTCGCTAGTCAGTGAGTGGCTTGAGTGTTCTCCCCGTATCATCATAATATTTTAAGCGATCGTGTGTGCGATCGGTTTAACAATCCAGTATCCCTCAATTACTTTGTTTGATTACGGAAATTCGTAATTTAATTGACGCCATTTTATGGCTCCAGTCATAAATTCAATTTATATCAAATTATTAACTTTTAAATTATTAAATTTTAAGATAGCCTATTAACCTGAGCGTTTACAGAATACATCTTCGACTCAAATTACTTATGTTTCTATATATTATCGATATTAGATCGTTGTTGTCACCGGAAATTTAGTGAAAATGGCGTACAGTACCCCGCGCCCTTCGATTATATTTATTTAGTTTCGGGGTTAAAACATATTTGATTCGAGTCGAGGAGCCCCCACCTATATATTAAAGCTCAGAGTTATTAGATATCGATTTTGAAATTATTTTTTTAACCATCGAGACTTAATAGTGGCCCAGTAAAACGTTGACGAGCTGACGGTCACGGACCAAATTGGGGAGGAAGGTGGATAACTCTAAAATCAAGAGGGTTTGTGCTGATAATAAGGCCAAATTTCGTCGAACAACATGTTGATAAGATAAATGACACGTTTCGGGCAATTTTATACTATAGTTGACAGTCAAGGTGGTTAGCATTATTTTTGGGCAATTAAACGATTCTGATAACTGAAGCGGTATTTCTAAAAATGTTGTTGTTGTTGTAATCTGAAATATTGGGACCATTGAATCGGATTGAGTACCTTTACATAATAATAAAATACGGAAGAAATTATGATGAAGTATTTAGCGATAACTTAAAGATATAAAGTAATTTATTCGTGTTTTAAATTATTAATTTTATACAATTCGAAGAAAATTGTAAGAAAAAATGAGAATATCAAAAAATATTTGACAGCCAGTCCCGTTCCGCGCATTCAGTGCTACGGGTATGGAATGTTACTCTAGAACGTTGACTTGTAGCACTTAAACCGCGGAATGGTGGCTGGATGGATCCAATGTGGTAGCGACTCCTGGACTCGGTGATCTCGCGTATCAAAACGCGGGACAACCCGCCCGGGAAAATTATGACAACCCGCCAATATACGTCCCAAAATACGTCCCCAATATACGTCCCAATATACGTCCTCAATATACGTCCCCAACATACGTCCTAATATACGTCCCCAATATATGTCCCAATATACGTCCCCAATATACGTCCCCAATATACGTCCCAATATACGTCCCCAATATACGTCCCCAATATACGTCCCAATATACGTCCTGATATACGTCCCCAATATACGTCCCCAATATACGTCCCCAATATACGTCCCAATATACGTCCCAATATACGTCCCAATATACGTCCCCAATATACGTCCCCAATATACGTCCCCAATATACGTCCCCAATATACGTCCCAATATACGTCCCCAATATACGTCCCCAATATACGTCCCCAATATACGTCCCAATATATTTCCTAATATACGTCCCCAATATACGTCCCCAATATACGTCCCCAATATACGTCCCAATATTCGTCCCAATATACGTCCCCAATATACGTCCCCAATATACGTCCCCAATATACGTCCCCAATATACGTCCCCAATATACGTCCCCAATATACGTCCCCAATATACGTCCCCAATATACGTCCCAATATACATCCCGTCCCAATATACGTCCCCAATATACGTCCCAATATACGTCCCAATATACGTCCCCAATGTACGTCCCCAATATACATCCCCAATATACGTCCCGTCCCAATATACGTCCCCAATATACGTCCCGTCCCAATATACGTCCCCAATATACGTCCCAATATACGTCCCCAATATATGTCCCCAATATACATCCCAATATAGGTCCCCAATATACGTCCCAATATACGTCCCAATATACGTCCCCAATATACGTCCCGTCCCAATATACGTCCCAATATACGTCCCAATATACGTCCCCAATGTACGTCCCCAATATACGTCCCCAATATACGTCCCGTCCCAATATACGTCCCCAATATACATCCCAATATACGTCCCCAATGTACGTCCCCAATATACGTCCCCAATATACGTCCCAATATACGTCCCCAATATACGTCCCAATATACGTCCCAATATACGTCCCCAATGTACGTCCCCAATATACGTCCCCAATATACGTCCCGTCCCAATATACGTCCCCAATATACGTCCCAATATACGTCCCCAATATACGTCCCCAATATACATCCCAATATACGTCCCCAATATACGTCCCAATATACGTCCCAATATACGTCCCCAATGTACGTCCCCAATATACGTCCCCAATATACGTCCCGTCCCAATATACGTCCCCAATATACGTCCCAATATACGTCCCCAATATACGTCCCCAATATACATCCCAATATACGTTCCCAATATACGTCCCGTCCCAATATACGTCCCGTCCCAATATACGTCCCCAATATACGTCCCAATATACGTCCCCAATATACGTCCCCAACATACGTCCTCAATATACGTCCCCAACATACGTCCTAATATACGTCCTCAATATACGTCCCCAATATACGTCCCCAATATAAGTCCCCAATATACGTCCCCAATATACGTCCCGTCCCAATATACGTCCCGTCCCAATATACGTCCCCAATGTACGTCCCCAATATACGTCCCCAATATACGTCCCGTCCCAATATACGTCCCCAATATACGTCCCAATATACATCCCCAATATACATCCCAATATACGTCCCAATATACGTCCCCAATATACGTCCCGTCCCAATATACGTCCCCAATATACGTCCCCAATATACGTCCCGTCCCAATATACGTCCCGTCCCAATATACGTCCCGTCCCAATATACGTCCCCAATATACGTCCCCAATATACGTCCCCAATATACATCCCAATATACGTCCCAATATACGTCCCCAATATACGTCCCGTCCCAATATACGTCCCGTCCCAATATACGTCCCCAATATACGTCCCCAATATACGTCCCCAATATACGTCCCGTCCCAATATACGTCCCGTCCCAATATACGTCCCCAATATACGTCCCCAATATACGTCCCGTCCCAATATACGTCCCCAATATACGTCCCCAATATACGTCCCCAATATACATCCCAATATACGTCCCAATATACGTCCCCAATATACGTCCCGTCCCAATATACATCCCGTCCCAATATACGTCCCCAATATACGTCCCCAATATACGTCCCCAATATACGTCCCCAATATACGTCCCGTCCCAATATACGTCCCGTCCCAATATACGTCCCCAATATACGTCCCCAATATACGTCCCGTCCCAATATACGTCCCCAATATACGTCCCCAATATACGTCCTAATATACGCCCCCAATATACGTCCCGTCCCAATATACGTCCCGTCCCAATATACGTCCCCAATATACGTCCCGTCCCAATATACGTCCCCAATATACGTCCCGTCCCAATATACGTCCCCAATATACGTCCCCAATATACGTCCCAATATACGTCCCCAATATACGTCCCCAATATACGTCCCGTCCCAATATACGTCCCGTCCCAATATACGTCCCAATATACGTCCCGTCCCAATATACGTCCCGTCCCAATATACGTCCCCAATATACGTCCCCAATATACGTCCCCAATATACGTCCCCAATATACGTCCCCAATATACGTCCCCAATATACGTCCCCAATATACGTCCCCAATATACGTCCCAATATACGTCCCAATATACATCCCCAATATACGTCCCCAATATACGTCCTAATATAGGTCCCCAATATACGTCACCAATATACGTCCCCAATATACGTCCCGTCCCAATATACGTCCCGTCCCAATATACGTCCCGTCCCAATATACGTCCCCAATATACGCCCCCAATATACGTCCCGTCCCAATATACGTCCCCAATATACGTCCCCAATATACGTCCCCAATATACGTCCCAATATACGTCCGCAATATACGTCCCCAATATACGTCCCAATATACATCCCCAATATACGTCCCAATATACGTCCCAATATACGTCCCCAATATACGTCCCCAATATACGTCCCCAATATACGTCCCCAATATACGTCCCGTCCAAATATACGTCCCAATATACGTCCCCAATATACGTCCCCAATATACGTCCCCAATATACGTCCCCAACATACGTCCCCAATATACGTCCCCAATATATGTCCCGTCCCAATATACGTCCCCAATATACGTCCCCAATATACGTCCCGTCCCAATATACGTCCCCAATATACGTCCCCAATATACGTCCCCAATATACGTCCCCGATATACGTCCCCAACATACGTCCCCAACATACGTCCCCAATATACGTCCCCAATAGACGTCCCCAATATACGTCCCCAATATACGTCCCCGACATACGTCCCCGATATACGTCCCCAATATACGTCCCCAATATACGTCCGCAATATACGTCCCCAACATACGTCCCCAATATACGTTCCCAATATACGTCCCCAATATACGTCCCCAATATACGTCCCCAATATACGTCTCCAATATACGTCCTGTCCCAATATACGTCCCCAATATACGTCCCCAATATACGTCCCCAATATACGTCCTAATATACGTCCCCAATATACGTCCCGTCCCAATATACGTCCCGTCCCAAAATACGTCCCCAATATACGTCCCCAATATACGTCCCCAATATACATCCCAATATAAGTCCTAATATACGTCCCCAATATACGTCCCGTCCCAATATACGTCCCCAATATACGTCCCAATATACGTCCCCAATATACGTCCCCAATATACGTCCTAATATACGTCCCCAATATACGTCCCCAATATACGTCCCCAATATACGTCCCCAATATACGTCCCAATATACATCCCAATATACGTCGCCAATATACGTCCCAATATACGTCCCAATATACGTCTCAATATACGTCCCCAATGTATGTCCCCAATATACGTCCCCAATATACGTCCCGTCCCAATATACGTCCCCAATATACGTCCCAATATACGTCCCCAATATACGTCCCCAATATACATCCAAATATACGTTCCCAATATACGTCCCGTCCCAATATACGTCCCGTCCCAATATACGTCCCCAATATACGTCCCAATATACGTCCCCAACATACGTCCCCAACATACGTCCTCAATATACGTCCCCAACATACGTCCTAATATACGTCCTCAATATACGTCCCCAATATACGTCCCCAATATAAGTCCCCAATATACGTCCCCAATATACGTCCCGTCCCAATATACGTCCCGTCCCAATATACGTCCCCAATGTACGTCCCCAATATACGTCCCCAATATACGTCCCGTCCCAATATACGTCCACAATATACGTCCCAATATACATCCCCAATATTCTTCCCAATATACGTCCCAATATACGTCCCCAATATACGTCCCGTCCCAATATACGTCCCCAATATACGTCCCCAATATACGTCCCGTCCCAATATACGTCCCGTCCCAATATACGTCCCGTCCCAATATACGTCCCCAATATACGTCCCCAATATACGTCCCCAATATACATTCCAATATACGTCCCAATATACGTCCCCAATATACGTCCCGTCCCAATATACGTCCCGTCCCAATATACGTCCCCAATATACGTCCCCAATATACGTCCCGTCCCAATATACGTCCCGTCCCAATATACGTCCCCAATATACGTCCCCCAATATACGTCCCCAATATACGTCCCGTCCCAATATACGTCCCCAATATACGTCCCCAATATACGTCCCCAATATACATCCCAATATACGTCCCAATATACGTCCCCAATATACGTCCCGTCCCAATATACATCCCGTCCCAATATACGTCCCCAATATACGTCCCCAATATACGTCCCCAATATACGTCCCCAATATACGTCCCCAATATACGTCCCGTCCCAATATACGTCCCGTCCCAATATACGTCCCCAATATACGTCCCCAATATACGTCCCGTCCCAATATACGTCCCCAATATACGTCCCCAATATACGTCCCCAATATACGTCCTAATATACGTCCCCAATATACGTCCCGTCCCAATATACGTCCCGTCCCAATATACGTCCCCAATATACGTCCCGTCCCAATATACGTCCCCAATATACGTCCCGTCCCAATATACGTCCCCAATATACGTCCCCAATATACGTCCCAATATACGTCCCCAATATACGTCCCCAATATACGTCCCGTCCCAATATACGTCCCGTCCCAATATACGTCCCGTCCCAATATATGTCCCGTCCCAATATACGTCCCCAATATACGTCCCCAATATACGTCCCCAATATACGTCCCCAATATACGTCCCCAATATACGTCCCCAATATACGTCCCCAATATACGTCCCAATATACGTCCCCAATATACGTCCCAATATACGTCCCAATATACATCCCCAATATACGTCCCCAATATACGTCCTAATATACGTCCCCAATATACGTCCCCAATATACGTCCCCAATATACATCCCAATATACGTCCCAATATACGTCCCCAATATACGTCCCGTCCCAATATACATCCCGTCCCAATATACGTCCCCAATATACGTCCCCAATATACGTCCCCAATATACGTCCCCAATATACGTCCCCAATATACGTCCCGTCCCAATATACGTCCCGTCCCAATATACGTCCCCGATATACGTCCCCAATATACGTCCCCAATATACGTCCCCAATATACGTCCCCAATATACGTCCCGTCCCAATATACGACCCGTCCCAATATACGTCCCCAATATACGTCCCGTCCCAATATACGTCCCCAATATACGTCCCCAATATACGTCCCAATATACGTCCCCAATATACGTCCCCAATATACGTCCCGTCCCAATATACGTCCCGTCCCAATATACGTCCCAATATACGTCCCGTCCCAATATTCGTCCCGTCCCAATATACGTCCCCAATATACGTCCCGTCCCAATATACGTCCCCAATATACGTCCCCAATATACGTCCTAATATACGTCCCCAATATACGTCCCGTCCCAATATACGTCCCGTCCCAATATACGTCCCCAATATACGTCCCGTCCCAATATACGTCCCCAATATACGTCCCCAATATACGTCCCAATATACGTCCCCAATATACGTCCCCAATATACGTCCCGTCCCAATATACGTCCCGTCCCAATATACGTCCCAATATACGTCCCGTCCCAATATACGTCCCGTCCCAATATACGTCCCCAATATACGTCCCCAATATACGTCCCCAATATACGTCCCCAATATACGTCCCCAATATACGTCCCAATATACGTCCCCAATATACGTCCCCAATATACGTCCCAATATACATCCCCAATATACGTCCCCAATATACGTCCTAATATACGTCCCCAATATACGTCCCCAATATACGTCCCCAATATACGTCCCGTCCCAATATACGTCCCGTCCCAATATACGTCCCGTCCCAATATACGTCCCCAATATACGCCCCCAATATACGTCCCAATATACGTCCCCAATATACGTCCCCAATATACGTCCCAATATACGTCCCCAATATACGTCCCCAATATACGTCCCAATATACATCCCCAATATACGTCCCAATATACGTCCCAATATACGTCCCCAATATACGTCCCCAATATACGTCCCCAATATACGTCCCGTCCCAATATACGTCCCCAATATACGTCCCCAATATACGTCCCCAATATACGTCCCCAATATACGTCCCCAATATACGTGCCGTCCCAATATACGTCCCAATATACGTCCCGTCCCAATATACGTCCAATATACGTCCCAAATATACGTCCAAATATACGTCCCAATATACGTCCCGTCCCAATATACGTCCAATATACGTCCCAATATGCGTCCCAATATACGTCCCCAATATACGTCCCAATATACGTCCCCAATATACGTCCCCAATATACGTGTCGTCCCAATATACGTCCCAATATACGTCCCCAATATAAGTCCCAATATACGTCCCAATATACGCCCGGGTGTGTTGTTGTGATTGATTGATTGTTTATTCCATCCATTATTGTTTATTCCATCCAATGTACGTTACATGGTACAAGGAAAAATAACATACACCAACATGCCTATTGTAGAACATATATGCAAGTATCCACCCGCGAATATAGTTTCGACAATTGCTTATATAACCATATACCCCCAGCCGTGACAAAAATTAAAGAATCACCGCGTAAAATTAAAATGAGTTCATCGTCTAACTGCAAAATAGCTCGAGTGTTTTGTTTATTGTTCGGTATTATATCACGGGTCGAGAAATAGGGGACTACTACATAATCTAAAGCATGATCTAATTATGCCTGCATAAACGTATATGGGGTATATTTGTAATGTAATAACGTATACATAATTATGGATATACGAGGTAATTAAGTCATCAAATATCTAATAGGCATAATACAATATGCAGTTATGCACTAAGTCCCTGTGGCGGGTAGTCCCACTCCATTGTCTATAAACACTGAACTCTGTCCTGTGTATTGATAAACATGTGTAGCTCACAACCTATCATGCCACGGATCTTCATACTCTAGCTACGCCTGTATAGATTCTAGGTTACAATACACCAAATGATTTGCATAGGCCTCAGTGTTAACAAATCCCGCTGGCCTGTATTCGCAGGAAAGCTTTGACCTTGCACGAGTATAAAACATTGAAGAACGTCCTTTTAGACGCACGAACATGTGCCCAAAAGTACTTGTAAACGTGCTGCGTAACGCTGCAGTTTTGACAAACGTCACACTACCCTTAAAATGGAGAGAAAAATGACGTCGAAAAAAACATCAACCCCTCAGGGGGGGGGGGGGTCGGAACAAAAATTCAGGCACGTATGGCATTTTTTCCCTTTCGATCATTTTTTGTACCCACCCACCCCCACCGCCAAATTTTTTTCCGTTTTCGGCAGTTTTTTCCGACCATTTTTGGACACCCACCCCCCCCCCTTTTAACATTAAAACAGAGATTTGCGGGGGGAAATTCACTGTAAACAGCTGTATATGAATTTATCACATGATTAGCACTATTTTCCGATGTAATATTCGAGCGTAATAGACACGTGTAATATCGTCGCGTGCAATGACGTCACGCTGCTCTTTGGGACAATGATCGCTGGCTGCAGTTAATTGTTGTTTTCGATAAAATTTTAGCGATTATATGATCATGTGATAAAAAGTATCTCAAACTCGTTCTATTTTTTACGTAATTTATCAACCTCGTCCACTAAATTCTATAACATTTTAGCGATTATATGATCATGTGATAAAAAGTATCTCAAACTCGTTCTATTTTTTACGTAATTTATCAACCTCGTCCACTAAATTTAGTTATAAATCGAATTTAGTGAACTCGGTTGATAAATTCCGTATAAAATAGTAACTCATTTGAGATCCTCTATTTCTGTGCATACTATTTATCATGGATGTTAACATGGACATGTAAATAGGAATGAGTCATTTTGAGGTCATTCGGCCAAAAAAACATGGCTGCCAGCGGCCATCTTGGATTTCAAAATTTGCAACAAAATACAACACGATAACTGCCTGCAGTCAGTTTACCTGTTAGAATTACATTATTTCTCTCATTCAAAGTGGTTTTGAAGCCCAACTCATTGCCAAAACACTAAAAAACAAGCAGGAATTATTTTTTTAGTTGCGGAACAAATTGCTTGTTGGTGGCTTTGACCACCCACCCACCCCGGCATACGTGCCGGAAGAAATTTTTTCACCCCCCCCCCCCCTCCTCCCATAAATGATTTGCCAATTTCACAGCCGTAACCGTTCACCATGTGGCTATATTTGATGTTTCTCGTCGGGAAACATGTTTGTGCATTTTTTCGTGCACTTTTGATCCATGTGTCATTGACCATTCAGCTGCCAGAATTTTTTATTTATGATCCTTGCTTAGGGGGTCCCAGGGGAAATCACTCTACTATTGTATTTGTATTTGTTGTATTATGACCCATACTCCACCAGTTTAAACATGATGGGAACTATTTGATGTTCTGACAACATTGGGGAAAAAACAGTGCAAGTAATATATTTCTTAGTTAATTCCTGATCCTTATTAATATATGTCACAGTAGGTGCACGAATGTCCCAGCTCGAGATTACATGATTTAGGTGACTTCTTTGAGCCGATTTTGATTTGCATTTCTTACAATCATGGAACTTCTCGCTGAAATGCGATATCGACTCATAGCAGTCACAAAAATAATGCAATCTCGAACTAGGACCACCGTCTAGTGTGAAGTAGATTATTAAGGAATTAGTATTAACAAAGAAATATATTAATTCCCTGTTTTGTTTGTTCAATATTATAAAGTCCCCCCTCAGGACAGGTTACAACATAAACAAAATGTCCCATGTTTTGAATGGGTGGAACATGATCTCTACGTGCGTAGCCAGAGTAGAGATTCATGACATGGTCTACTGAACACCCGCATGGTGCCCCCCACAGACACGACCAGACGACATCCAGTAATAGAGCCTTCTATCTGTGTGAGGCTCTCTACGGGAGATTCATGACATGGTCTACCCGCCACACATTAGAGTTTTGGTTATATCGAGATATGACCTTTACATCGATTTTCAGCAGTTTCGCACATGACACAAAATTACTTGGAAATTTAACCCTTCCATGACTGGAGCTCCTGTAGAGAGCCCCATACAGGTGGCAGCTTGTATTGTCGAGTGTCGTCTGCACACGTCTGTGAGGGGCTCCATAAGGGCAGTTTAACCCTTCCATGACAGGAGCTTCCTGAAATTTTGCGAAAACCCTGTTCCAATGCATTCTCTTATATATGCGAGTCTCCCATATAGAGCCTCGCGCACATATAAGAGAACAGATTGGCCTGACAATATTTACCTTAATTGACCAAAATAAGCCAATGCATTATCTTCTACTATATATTTTGAGACTTCCGTATATATATATGTGTGTGTGTGTGTGTGTATATGTGTACTTCATAGAATCGAAAAAGGCTGGTCGGATCGAGCTCAAATTTCGTATATAAGGGTAAAATCCCACGGACACCGTAGTTGTCGCGTTTTGGAGAAGCTCTGAGCACCCTTTCTCCACTCCCAATCATCAAAATCACCGCGAACGGCACTGCGGTGGTTAATCAAGTGATAATTTAATGAGCGTTGTATATGACGCGTCGGTATAAAAAGAGCGTTTGTTTGCAATTCAACGCAACGCAGAGATATACGGGAACAATATTTTGAGTGCTCTCCGCATGCTCGATTGAGTTCAAACTTCCTATCTAAGGGTAAAATCCCACGGACACCGTAGTTGTCGCGTTTTGGAGAAGCTCTGAGCACCCTTTCTCCACTCCCAATCATCAAAATCACCACGAACGACACTGTCTACATTGCGTCATTATACAGACATGAGCGTGTTGTGTGATTCTTACATACTCAGGGCTTCCTAGGAACGCGGATCGGGTCAGTTTTTCCGCCCTAGGTGATGTTCACCTTGAAACGGGTACCCACAAATTATATATATATATGTGTGCATGTGTCCTTTATAGACTCGAACCGATTGCGCTCATACTTGCTACCTGCGGGAAGTGTCATGAACGGGTTAAATTGTGACCCCAACCTGACCTTGACCTTGAAAATGATCAATTCAATGTCAAATCGGGCAAAATATTGAAAAACCAAAAATTAATTCAAAAAATATTTAAATTCAAAAATTAAAATTGTCATGTTTCTGACCAACCACGCCAGTGGCGGGCTAACCTGCTAGTCTTATATATACGCGAGACTCCCGACTCCCTACGGGAGACTCGCGTATATAAGGGGATGAACTGGAACAATATATTTAATGCTGCAGCAGCGCAGCTCCCGTCGCGTTAAGACAAAAAGTTGTATCTGATAGTTTGATATTTCAACCAGAATTTAGCGTGAAATTTGTATTTTTAGACCAAAATTCGAATGTTTTCCTACATATTTGGTGAGATGTTTTGGACCGAATGGTAACGAGTTAAAATTTCAAACCAAGTTGTTAGGTTGAAATATGCAAAAGTTGCATGGAAAGTTTAGGTTGAAATATCCAACAGTTGCATGGAAAGTTTGATGTATATTAACAGTAGGTCTGTTTCAAGGGTGCATGGGGTGTATATACAATGCAAAATTATAGTAACAACCCCCCCCCCCCTCCCACGGAGACTCTCTACTTTCGTCCCTGGAAATATATTGGGAGAATCCATTCAATATAAAAAGGGTTAGTTTCCTTCGCGTGTTACTTCTGATGGGATGGGATAAATATATGGAATACTATCAGGGCCACTTCCTCCTAATGGAGATTCTGGCTCGCGTCGAAAGCGACAAAATGTGCGCCATTTAATTTAGTCGCGCGCTGAAAGTGACAGAAGACAGTGACAATATGTGCGCCGCGTATAATGTCACACATTTCGGCGCTTGATAGATAGATTTATTGACAGATACGCCCACTCGAGGCCGATGTCAAAACAATTCCATAAATAAAATGTGATTATATAAGTATAGTAACATAAATATATTAATTTTCAATATTTGATAACGCACACCGTTTATGTAGAAAGGGTTGGACCACGTTGCATATGATATTAGACATGTTTTAGGATAATAAATTCTCAAGATGATTAAGAATTTCTGTTGGTCAGCCATATTATTAAAGGTCTGAATATTGTCGCTTATTTCAGGGGGGGGGGGGGTCGAAAAAAAATTACAGGATACAAGGACCGGGTGGGTGGGTGTCCTCCAAAATTATTTCTAAGACAAATTACAGCTTCAAAATGAATTGAAACAATCAGATTCATATAGTAGTGCATGCTATAGCCTTATATGAGTGAGGGGGGCTCTATATTTAAATTTTATGTCCACAATTTCTCCCTTTAACAGTTGAAACCATGGGGTGGGTCCGGTTTTGGTCGAGGAAAAAAATAGCAATGTAAAACAAAATCCATTCTCATCTTTTCTCATAGTTTATCATAGCTTTTTTAACTTATTATACATAGAGGATACCTGCGTGTTTTGAGTGAATACTGGAAGTATATCATGAGTAGTTCGATTTTGAATTAATTCCTCGATCTATTTTAGTAAATAGAGCATATAATAAAAAGAAAACCTTCTTGTTTTGAGTGAATACCGGAAATACCTCATTCGTGGTCACAGTGAGATACTGGAATCATCACTCGTGGCATAAAGGCCACTCGTTTTAGGCCACTCGTGATGATTCCAGTATCTCACTGTGACCGCTTCCGATTCACATAAAACTGTATACAACTGCATACAACATAAATAATGTAACATAAATACAACAAAATACATAAATAGTAACTAACATAGAAATTCATATTGCTTAAAAGTTCTTGGTTCCCTCATTCCTTGAAATCCCACTGGAAACCCTTGTACTTTTAAATAAATACCGGTATGTATGACCCATTAGATTGATTTGCTGTCAAAAAGCCGAAAAACCGTTGGCCTCATTTGTTTATATTAATGATATCAGTCAAGATATTGAATAAACGATAAATACAGTGACCACGTGGTCGAAGTACATGGTCGATATCGATACATGACTACAGTGACTTAAGTCACACAATAACGTGTTGTTCACTGATTGGAGTAAGGCTCCAGATTCAATCTCAGAGCATCTAATTTTCAAAAAAAATCCGAGGGAGGCCCCCCCCCCCCACATGACCCCATCTCGTACTCTCCCTCTCAGGCATTCGGGAGATGCCTTCGGCATATCCTGTTGGGATACTACTCGCCTCGACATTTTGTAGGGGAGCTACTCGCCACTCGCCTAGAATGATTTTAAGGGGAGCTCCTCATTGCTCACCAGTGATTTCCCACATGGAGAGGACTGGAACTGTGCTTATTTAATCAAATTGATGGTGTTTTTACTTAACACATGGCACATGCACATATTTTAACCTATTGCTAATAAGGGACACAACTATCTTGTTAAAGTGGGTATTTTACCTTTATAACCATAAATATTTGGGTTTTTAAAGGTTTTGTCACTGGTTTTGTTGGCATATTTTTCAGCCATGTGCTTTGTTTGTTTGTTTTTTGTGGGTGTACTTGATCAGCGTTCTCTCAGTTCCGGTGCAGACACAATGAGAGACCCTTACCCTGGGCCAACAACACATTATATAGTAGAATTTACAAGATTTTCATCAATTTTGGGGGTGGGTGTCCCAGACCTGGGTGGAAAAAACTTACGCTCCCGGGGTGGTGGGTCCACAAAACTGAAAAACACAAAATTTTCACCTTGTATCCATAATTGTTTTCCTGACCCCCCCCCCCCCGCATGTTTTGGCGCGCAGAATGCGTCAGAAACGACAAAATGTGCACCATGATGCCTCACATTTTGGCGCATAAAGGTACTCAATCTGATTCGATGGTCCCCATATCATCAGATTCCAACAACAACAAGATTTATTGAAATGCCGCTTCAGTTGTCAGAATCGATTAATTGCTCAAACATAATGCTAACGGAAGTCAACTACTAGTATAGCATAAAATTGACAAAAACCTGTTATTTATCAACTTTTTGTTTAACGAAATATTGCCGGTTTGTCAAACATCTGACACAAAAAAGTCACTTGATTTTAGAGTTATCCATCTTCATCCGCAATTTGGTCAGAGAAAGTATTATCGTCTGCTGTTTACTGGGCCACATAAAATTAAAACAATAGATTTCAAAAATCAATATGAGATCACTCTGAGCTTTGATGGGTGGGTTCCTCGACTCGAATCAGATATGTTTTACCCCCGAAGCCAAGGAAATAGTAATCTGTTAGCGTTAATTCGGATTGAGTACCTTTAAAAATTGTCGCTTTCGGTGCGCCAAAACGTGAAATTCCTTCAGACGTACTATATATTATGTACGCCTGACATAGTTTTACCCGCTCCAGTCTGCTCCATGCACTAGTATATAGAAAATCGAAGCATGATTTGCGTTGAACTAGACGAGTTTATATTGGCTACATAAATAAACAATTAAATCATGATCAATATATCTATTTACGACAGATATAGATGTGAACAATATAATATATGACAATAACGATCAGCATCCATGGAGCTATCATGACCGAAGGGGCCACTCTCACCATAAAAAGTGCTGAAAGGTACACAGGGTTTGTGATCGGCCCTACTGTGTTTCTGAAAGTCTGGCGCGCATTAGCAGTTTTTGATTTCAGTTCATTTTAATGTTCATTGGAATGTAAACAATTATTCTCTAACATAAATCATGGCAGATTAACGATGACGTTCATTTAGAACATTTCCAAACCTGTGTACCTTTCAGCACATTTTCAAAACCTTTGTACCTTTCAGCACTTTTTTTGGTGAGAGTGACCCTTTCAGCTCCAGCATGACCGAAGCCACTACACTTTTTGACACGCGCAGGGGCGTGGTGGGGGGGTGGGGGGGGGGGGGTTGGGCTGAGCGTCCATCCGTTCGTCAACAATTTCCTGTAAAACACCCCACAGGTCACATCTTTCATCCGATCATCAACAAACTTGACCAGTGCGTCTATAACCGAAAGGTTCCTGCACTGCAATATCTACAGATACAGATACTTGGATCCCCGGGGTGCCATCTAGATGGGAGTCACCGATATTTGGCGAAATCGTTAAAAAATCATGGCCACCAACAGACATCTTCGATTCCAAAATTTGAATCCATGTGCACACCCGCCTGCATGGTCACATTTATTTGAGAATTGTTTTGAAAATTTATATATTTAGAATTTTACTCTTTGCATGCATGACTAAATCCCTTGGCACACCACATCCCTCATACAATCACCACCAATCGTGATATCAATATCGGTACCTTGATAACTTCACATGCCAAATTTGGTTTCGATCCGATAGCCCCCCCCCCCCCTCAAAAAATCCTCATCATCGACGGACAGACGGACGGGCACGGCTATTTTAATAGTCCCCAAAACAAAAACATTCGGGGACAAAAAAAGCATGGCAGTTATCGGCCATTATGCATCTTGGATTTCACATTTGAATCTATCGGTACATATACACCATGCAGCCGACATTAAAAAATTACAGGCATGTTCAGGATCATTCCGGGGGCTATCAAATTTGAACGTTATTCAATCAAAAACATGGCTGTCGGCATCCATCTGTGATTTTACTTATTGCATCACTAAATAATTTAAACATTAAAGTTTCCGCATTCATTATCGCTCCATTGGCTATAATATATAATTATGATGTATGACATTATCCCCTCTCAACGTTGAGCTACAGTGTCATTGCCACGTTATAATTATAATTTCATCAAATGCATCTTTCAGAAATGTTTATCATGGCCACAGTAAGCCTTGTCACTGAGTCGCGGCTATGTTGAATCCACCCAGCACCGTTCCGTCGTTTTAGTGATATAGGTCAAAGTTCTGGAGTAGCATTCCATATATGGAATTCATGAATATTCAAAAGCTCCATATATGGAATGCTACTCCAGAACTTTGACCTGATGCACTAAAACAACGGGACGGGGCTGGATGGATTCAATATGGCCGCGATTCAGTGACAAGACTTATAGAAAAGTGCAGAAACTGGAGTTAGACCACAAGATTTTAGGATTTTGCAAATATCAGATTCAGATATAAACATTCGAGTCAAAAACTGTTCTCATACATGGTGGGCCAGTTAACTGATTCAGGATTTAGGAAAACTTGTTCACATTTTATTCCTTATTTAACAGTTAAAATTTAACCCTTTCTTTACCAAATACTCACCATCGTCGTATATATATATAAGCCTCTTGCTAAGTCGCGGCCATATTGGATGCATCCAGCCCCGTTCCGCACACCCATGCAATGCTACAAGTCAAAGTTCTCGAGGTGCCTTCCATATATATATGGAGCTTTTGAATATGGAAATCGTGAATATTAAAAGTTCCATATATTGAATGCACCTCCAGAACTGTAGCACTTAAACCGCGGAAATGGGGCTGAATGAATCCAATATGGCCGCGACTCAGTGATCTCGCTTATTGTATAATAATATATGTCAGAGATATGGAGGCACGGACTCAGTATGGGTGTTCATTGCTTCATAATTACTTAACTCGGTGAGCCTGAGTGTGAACAAATTCTCATTTCTTCAGGCTTGAAAACAGGTCCCAATTTTCATCCATACCGGGGTTCGAACCCGCGGCAACATCGTCTAGCCCAGACTGTGATGATCTTATCCTCGACCAAACACTGATGTGCATGGCCTACTCGTTCAGTGGAGCTCCGTGGTCCAGTGGTTAGCGCGTTGGACTTGTCTTCGCTGTCAACACAGCGAGGCGAGTTCGCGGCTGGCTGGTGGTCTGTTATGAGTTTCCACACAGCAGTGGCTTGGCCGACTTGAGCGATGTGCAATTGTTGGATTGTACACTGTTTGAATCTCGCGCCAAGTTGTGACCCTTGAGCAAGGTCGCTCGTACTGTGTCTGCTTTGCACCACCCATGCATTACAAGGGTACCTGATAATGAGCAGTGAAAGATCTTGTCAGTATGCTAGCCATATGGTATCCTCGCATACCCGGCTGTACCTCCCCCTGTCCCCGGGGAGCAGTAGATGGTTACTGAATGTTCAGGCTCATCAGGGTAATAATTGTAAAACTTTGAGCGCTTTGGGCCTCATGGGAAAGGCGCTTTACAAATGCTATACATTATGTTCACGTACCGGTACCCACGAGTAGTTATATTAGGAAATGAATTGGGACCTAGCTACACGCTTCAGCCTAGATATAATTATGATGCATACACAACTTTCCTTCTTTAAAGTTGTTCGTTTTGCTAATTTATAGAGGGAACTTCGCGAATTATGAATGCGAGTTTAGGGACCTCCGCGATTTAATTTGCATGATCTGTTATCGTCCTATTTGATTTGCGCCAAGTGAAATCCGCAAATATAATTGATATTACAGGCCACTATTGTCGTTATTTGCTTAAAATACGTGTCAATTGACCTATACAAACCCGTTCCTCCCTTTAAAGTCGTCTCTTTCGCCAATTTTATGGGAACTCCGCGAATTCGGGGACTTCCGCAAAGGGAGCTCCGCAAACGGAGACCTGCTGCAAATCGTCATACCGATGACGTCACCTGTTCTATTTTGAGAAACTCGGGCACATGAACGACAACTGGCGGGTGTTCGCCGGTAACAGACCTGTTTTTAACATGGCGTCGTTTTTGTTCGATACGTTCTTCAGTGCTTCGTTTTGGTTACCACATGGTCATACTTGGGAAGATGTACAATTATCTACACACGGAGAACGACGACCTGTGTTTTCGGACTTGCTAGTTGCAATCGCCGTGGGCTTCGTTCTTCTTTTCTTACGGATAATTTTCGAGAGGTTAGAAAAAGTGCCGATTTCCTGATTTCGGGATATTGTTCACAGAAAGGAATTTATACTGCTAATTTCAAGCTTCAGCAACTATCATCATATTCATATCAATTTTCGACATCGGAGACTGTGTATTGTTGATTGTTAATTTGTGATTTTTATTTTTTGCCTTGGAAATTTGGTTTGTTTTGATTTCAATCTGGGTCTGTCCAAAAAACATTTTGACAGGTCAGACTCCTCTCCATTCCAAATTCCCTTGGCATGTGGCCATTGAACCTTGACTTACCACTTTGGACATTGACAACAAGCATCAAAGTCCACCTATTTTCTCTTTGGTACCAGTAATCCTATCGTAACTTAATTTGTTTCAGTTCATTGGGGGGATTGGTGTACTACAACACATTACATGACTCATTGACTTGTCATGTCAGTGTCAATAAATTATTGTTGCTCTACCAGTACTGTGACATTGACATTGCATTTGTAACTTGTGAATTGTGTTGATTACTGTCCGAGTTATTGTGTCAATGGCAGTGTTTTACTACTGGTTTACTATTTTAGTACCATGTCAAATGGGGTGATTTCACTCGCTAACCGCGGCCGAAAGGCAAGTACACCACGGCCGAACAGCAAACTTGTACACTGCGGCCGAAAGGCAACTACAGTAATGCCCTAATTAATCGACTCCTTTAACCACAGCAGAATTATGGGTAACTTTTCAGGATTTAGTCGGAAATATGGCTTGTTGCCATTCATCGGAAAGCTCTCGCGGAGAGCTTTCCGATGAATGCCAACAAGCCATATTTCCGACTAAATCCTGAAAAGTCACCCATAATTCTGCTGTGGATGAAGGAGTCAATTAATTAGGGCATTACTGTACACCGCGACTGAACGGCATGTACACCGTGGTTAGATTTCTGGTTTGTATCATCTTTTTTCAGTTTAATGAACGTACACCATGGCCGAACGGCAAGTACACCGCGGCCCAATTGTTGTTAGCTGGTGGAGCCGCGGTGTAGTTGCATTTCAGCCGCGGTGGCAACGCTAACCGCACTGCGGTTAAGTGGACACTTGTTTTGTCCAGCAGGGTACACTGCAGCCGAATGGAAGTACCCTGCTGGACAAAACAAGTGTCCACTCAACCGCGGTGTGGTTAGCGTTGCCACCGCGGCCGAAATGCAACTACACCGCAGCTGCACCGGCTAACTACAGTTGGGCCGCGGTGTACTTGCCATTCAGCCATTCAGATGCCGCGGTGTACGTTCATTAGACTGAAAAAAGACAATACAAACCAGAAATCTAACCACGGCGCACATGCCATTCAGTCGCGTTGTAGTTGCCTTTCGGCCAAGATGTACTTGCCGTTTGGCCGTAGTGTACATGCTGTTCGGCCGCGGTGCTCAACTGCAGTTACAAACTCTGACACCGCGGCTGAACGGCAAATACACTGCGGTGCCAATGGACACTTGTTTTGTCCAGCAGGGTACACCATGGCTGAAAGGCAACTACAACGGGGCCGAATGGCATGTACACCATGGTTAGATTTCTTGTTTGTATCGTCTTTTTTCAGTTTATTAAATGAACGCAAAAGGCCACTACAACGGGGCCGAATGGCATGTACACCATGGTTAGATTTCTGGTTTGTATCCAGACTTTCATTTTTAGAAAATGTAGGCGCGCATAGTCCTGCTCGCTGGGTTTTGGCCAGGCGCGCGGTTTCTATCAAGATAAAATAAACAGCGGAAATACATTCATAAATGCCGCGTAAATTGAATTAGTTTACTAGTACTCACGATCGATGTCCAGTGAATCTCTTTGATGGTTTAACCCTTTGAGTGCCAGGTCCAATTTTTGTATCAACCCATATACCCTGTGCCAATGCATTCTCTTATATATGCGAGGCGACCTATGCATTGGCTTACCATTTTTTTTTTTTTTACAATTTTTTACAATTTTAATAATTTATTCTTATATTCTTTAACAGACATATTTTGTAGGTTTAGGGCCGATGAGATCGGCCCCTGGCACTCAAAGGCTTAATCCACTATCCATAGGCACAAGTGAATGTTACACACTACCGCTATTCTCAAAGTAATTGACCAGAAAAACGGGGTGATACCCCGGTCATGACCACGGTGATACCGGTAATAAACGGTAGCGGTATCGAGACGGTCATGGCGTGGAGTTACGGTATTGGGCGATAATGATACCGTGATCTTTTAGCGGGCACCGCATTAATTTTGTTGAATACCGCAGTGATTTTCATGGAACTCTTTTAGGGGAGGTATTTACTCACACATACTTGTTCGCGTTAACAAGCGGTATCAGTACCGCGGTATTGGAGGATACCATGGTATAGTACCGCCATATTAACGGGGTGACACCACGTTATTGGTGGTCAATTACTTTAAGTATAGCGGTATGTTTTATATTGTACATGCTCCTATATTAATTGTAATTCATAATTAATAAGGAATCAATTTAATACTCCGATTCCATGCTGACAGAATAAATATCAACATCTCCCGGCCACGTGGTCTCGCTTTGATTTTCCAGGAATTTATGTGACGTCATACCGCTATTCTCAAAGTAATTGACCAGAAAAACGGGGTGATACCCCGGTCATGACCGCGGTGATACCGGTAATAAACGGTAGCGGTATCGAGATGGTCACGGCGGTGGAGTTACGGTTTTTCCGCCAAGGAGAAGCCCTCAACTGAACTATATGGATTACGTCTCCGGCCTTGTGTCAATCAGGAGGGTTAAAATTTTATTGCTGTGCCGACCCCACTCACATCCGTGTCCAGATTAGTCTCGCATGAATACACCCGCATTCTATCTATTGTCTAGTCAGTTTTTATTCCTCCTCGCCAGGACAGGATCGTTTCTATTTTCTCAAGGTTGTATCTTTCTGTGTTGCGAGTTTATCGACTCAATATTTATTGTTGATATTACAAACTTGCAATTTATTGTACCCGATAGTTAATTAATATTTCTCACATCCGAAACGGGAACTTTTTTCGTTTCACTGTATCCGTAATTTGTTTCCGTGTTTTCTGTTTTCCTCAAGACGGCTTTATCTCCCAACAATTGGAATTAAGATGGCCATCTTGACAATGACTAAAGAAGCACATAGCTTACTTGTGGCAAAACCACATAGTGCATATTGTGCCACACATACGGCGTGATGACTATCATGACTTACAATTGAGGACGCACTGTAGTACGGTATGCGATGTCTCCTAATTTCGTGCTACACGTGTTTCACTTTACATAAGTTTCCGTCGACTCGCTTCGGTTATTTCGTAAGTTCCGTTGCTTTGTATCCTAATGTATACTGCCAAATCATACATGGCACTGCTCTGTTAATTCGCAGAAAGTTGCACAGGACAGCCATATCCTCCTTTGTAATAATTTACATGATGTAATATTGTTTTAACGATCAATACCTGCGAATCTACGCCCGCCAGTATGTATGAGCGCGTGGTCTTGTTAGACACATGACAAATGTAATAACACATTACATCGACTTCAAGGTATTTCGAAAATTCTACCTTGTCTATCACGATTAAATATCATATAACTCATTGTATCATCAGTACAATAGTTACTAACACTCCGTAACAGGGGGATGGTATTCGTTATCACATATATAACCACACTTCGAATTGATGTGTTGTCTGACGTTCTAAATATTGTGTTGCATTCTTTACATCCATGTATGTACAGTTTGGGTTCCTACGAACTATTGTTCACCAACTGCAATGAAGTGAAAACTTTGTGGCCTGACACTAAGCCATCTTACCGTAGGCTCTAATATGCCTCGGCGTGGGCGAGCTTGCAATGATGTATTGCACGCCGTAATAGTTCCATACATTGTACATGACAATCATATCGTATCAGGGCCTCATGTATGCTGTCAGAACTGACTACTAGTATGCTTACATATGGTGAACAGTTTTCATCCCAATACTGACATACTTTGCAGTTTCATCAGTGAATGATAACGGCAAACAGCGAAATAGAAAGAATACATATTGTCACGTGCTCCAGATTCACTGCCAATAGTCTTTCCAGTAGAGACCATCACTTGGCTCACTAACTTCTATTTCCACATATATCAAAACGATATTCTGCCACATAGCTTTCACTCGTGTATGATGCGCAGTTACATGCAACACATTTATATTGCGCAGAAAGGACTGCATTTGTATTGTTACATGTCTAAAGCGAGCTTACAGTTTATATTGCGCACATCTACTGCCGATATATTTCCGAAACCGGCCATGACATGGCTCTTCGTCTATGGCGGCTGTTCTGGGTGGGGAAGACTCGTTGTCACGTGACGCTCTTGCTCTCATAGACATAGCGCACCAGCCAAATGGCCTTCTGACTCTTCCCCATGGTGCAGTGGCCCACATCATTACAAGATGGGGTCCAGTCGATCCCCTGGCATAGTAATACCTTCGGGATACATCCGGGCCTGCTCCTCCGCAGTCATGTGATCATAGTGGTATATCATCGACATATCCACTGATTATGTGACAAAACGATTCGATACAATCATGACGAAAATACAGGCATTCGTATCTTCACGTCCGCTGTAAGCGCACTTTCCTAACGGAAACCGCCTAGTTCTTGCCTATGTGCATTCGGAACTCATCGTCCTCATATACGAGAAAAGACAGTATCTTACCTGTCATAGCAGGTAAGATCACGTGGCCAGGGGTATAACGTGATTTTATATTAACCTTACTTTATATTCAATAACCTAGGTTGTATTGTGTTATGTATATTAACCTTGCTTTGTTATAACTAACAGCATGTCTTGCAGTCGAACATGATTCGAATTTGATGGCCACACACCGTGCAGGTTGCTCATTCACGGGTGTATTACTTGTTATCGTTGGGTAAGGGCATATTAGTCAATGATTACCTACTTTGAGCAACCGTACCAGTCTTTACCTCGGGCAGGACCAGTTCTGGCCCCCCAGGTCCTGCTACGGCAGTTGAACCAATGGTAGGCGGGTGCTGCATGCGGTTGATTCGGGAAACCAATCTTCACGGGCGATTGCTCCGGCACCTTTCTCTCAGGTGCCTAATGGTAGTGGCAATACGATTATTAAATTTCGAAAAAATTCACATCGATATCCTATTATTCCACATAGAGTGAAATTTCCATCAGTATTTTGATTTCGGCCTGGATTCCTGCCACGAAGATCTGTTTATTGGGCACCTGGGAGTAGCCTTTGGCGGCTGTTCTGGGTGGGGAAGACTCGTTGTCACGTGACGCATATGCTCTCATAGACATAGCGCACCAGCCAAATGGCCTTCTGACTCTTCCCCATGGTGCAGTGGCCCACATCGTACAAGATGGGGTCCAGTCGATCCCCTGGAATCGTAATACCTTCGGGATACATCCGGGCCTGCTCCTCCGCCGTCATGCGATCATAGTGGTATGTCATCGACATTTATTCCAGTTTGGTCAGGACCACCTGCATTTGGGGGATTCCATGGAAGGGGCTTCCTCTGATCAAGTGGCTCATCAGAACTTATTCCCTCTGGCCTTGGGGGCGCAGCTTGATGATGCCCCAGAATTTGAGGGGGTGACCTTGGACAGGCCATAGCTGCTTCTCCCAAATGCAAGAGCATTTGTCTTGCGTCGAACCATTTCAGAGTAGGCCTCTTCCACAGTCTGGTATCCCAACCTGATGCAGCCAATTCTGTTGGCGTCGATCTTGACATGCTTCTCTGCATCGCATGGCGTCGGCAGGTTTGACGACGATGAGCAAGAATCGCGGGTCGACAGTGGGTCGTCAGGCACACTGTCGGACGAGGATTCTTTTATAAAAAGAAGAAAAGAAAAAGAAAGAAGAAATAAAAAGAAGAAAGAGAAAAAATAGCCTTTGGAGGATGTTCTGGGTGGGGTAGACTCGTTGTCACGTGACGCTCTTGCTCTCATAGTCTAGACATAGCGCACCAGCCAAATGGCCTTCTGACTCTTCCCCATGGTGCAGTGGCCCACATCATTACAAGATGGGGTCCAGTCGATCCCCTGGAATCGTAATACCTTCGGGATACATCCAGGCCACTCCTTCACCGGTAGGAAAGAAAGGCCGAATGATCTGGGTGGGGAAGACTTGTTGTTGCGTGCCTCCAAGTGCTGCACCAACCAACCTTCTAACTCTTCCCCATGGTGCAGGGGCCCACATCTCCACAAGATGGGGTCCAATCCCCTGGAATCGTAATACCTTAGGGATACCTCCAGGCCACTCCTTCACCGGTAGGAAAGAAAGGCTGAATGATCTGGGTGGGGAAGTCTTGTTGCGTGCCTCCAAGAGCTGCACCAACCAGCCTTCTATCTCTTCCCCACGGTGCAGTGGCCCACATCTCCACACGATGGGGTCCAATCTCCTGGAATCGTAATACCTTCGGGATACCTCCAGGCCACTCCTTCACCGGTCATTTTGCAATTTTGATCATTCTGCTACATTTGATCATTTCGAAATGTACCCGACACTCGTTATGTGCGCCATCATAGATCACTGATGCTTCTATGCTTGTTCATCAAGTCCGCTGTGGTGTTCTCTAATCCCATATATACCGGTATGCAATGATACCTTGGATCATGATGGCGTTCCCTGCTCTCTACATTATACGAGGCTGGAGTACAGATGTGTGGCATGATATAATGAAACCTCATACCTCGCTATGATATCTGCAGCATATCATTTTTATATCTGGTTTGTGTATCACAGGGAGCAATTTACTTTCGATATCTGATTAGCAAATAATCTCACATTGACATGATTAGATAGCATTTTTATAACATCATACATGTATAAAGAAATTCCTCGCTATTACCGGTATCCACATTTCAGTGGCAAATCGCGATGCGATTCCAGTTAATTTGCTCCCTGGTGTATCATAAGCATTCTGATATCTTATGGCCTACACAATGGCTGCATGTGACATCAGTTCATAATGTGAACTGTCGAGAGAGCGAAGAAGATGACAAAGAGAATAGGATGCAGCAAAGTTGTACTTGCTCGGTTGTCTCGCTAACATGAATTATATGGCACTACCTGGGATGTTTATTCCAAAAAACAAGGGGGGCGGGCGGTACACATTTGAGCAATGTCGTAATCTGAATTGGGAGCTCTTTCACGTAACATAATCATATCTGATTCATGACTAAATCACATTTACATGAATCATGTTTCGGAAGAGTACATTCCCATCGAATTTGGATATTAATTAACTTTATTGCTCGTGCCTCCTCCTGGGCTTGCATTCTAATCCATATAGTTCAGTTGAGGGCTTCTCCTTGGCGGAAAAATATAATATTTATAAATAATATTACTTTTTCCTTAAGGGAAGCCCGAAACTGAACTATCATAGATCCCTCCCATGGTGGTGCCATTCCCAACCCCGCGACTCGCAAATCTCATGATTAAGTCGGAAATAAAAAACTGACTAGACAATAGATAGAATGCGGGTGTATTCATGCGAGACTAATCTGGACACGGATGTGAGTGGGGTCGGCACAGCAATAAAATTTTAACCCTCCTGATTGACACAAGGCCGGAGACGTAATCCATATAGTTCAGTTTCGGGCTTCCCTTAAGGAAAAAGTAATATTATTTATAAATATTATATATTGGGCGATAATGATACCGCGGTCTTTTAGCGGGCACTGCATTAATTTTTTTGAATACCGCGGTCTTTTAGCGGGCACCGCATTAATTTTTTTGAATACCGTGGTGATTTTCATGGAACTCTTTGAGGGGAGGTATTTACTCCCACATACTTGTTCGCATTAACAAGCGGTATCAGTACCGCGGTATTGGAGGATACCGTGGTATAGTATCGCGGTATTAACGGGGTGACACCACGTTATTGGTGGTTAATTACTTTAAGTATAGCGGTAAGCCATACCGCTATACTTAAAGTAATTGACCACCAATAACGTGGTGTCACCCCGTTAATATGGTGGTACTATACCGCGGTATCCTCCAATACCGCGTTACTGATACCGCTTGTTAACGCGAACAAGTATGTGTGAGTAAATACCTCCCCTAAAAGAGTTCCATGAAAATCACCGCAGTATTCAACAAAATTAATGCGGTGCCCGCTAAAAGACCACGGTATCATTATCACCCAATACCATAACTCCACGCCATGACCGTCTCGATACCGCTACCATTTATTACCGGTATCACCGCGGTCATGACCGGGGTATCACCCCGTTTTTCTGGTCAATTACTTTGAGAATAGCGGTACAAAACAAGTGTCCACCTAACCGCGGTGCAGTTAGCGTTGCCACGTGGCTGAAATGCAACTACACCGCGGCTCCACCGGCTAACTACAGTTGGGCCGCGGTGTACTTGCTGTTCGGCCATGGTGTAATTGCCGCGGTGTACGTTCATTAAACTGAAAAAAGACGATACAAACCAGAAATCTAACCACGGTGTACATGCTGTTGGGCCACGGTGTACTTGCCGTTCGGCCGCGGTGCTCAACTGCAGTTACAAACTCTGACACCGCGGCCGAACAGCAAATACACCGCGGTGCCAATGGACACTTGTTTTGTCCAGCGGGGTAAGTTACTAACTTCATCCATTGATTCAGCATGGCGTTGTTACAGGTAATTTTCTTTTTCGGATGTTACACATAAATAATTCTGCACTGTCTTAGAGATTCCAATGTTATTTGTTTTTGGTAAACTATTTTTCCATTCATCAGAGATGTTATATTATATTAAAATATTCTCGTTACAGGTACTTATTTATTCCATTAGCAAAATATATTGGTGTCAAAGCGCGCCGTGTAGTAGTTCCTAAAAATAAGATTTTAGAAGATTCATATAACAAAAAAAGCAAGCCGACCGACAAAGCTGTGCAGGTAATTATTATTATTTAAACATTCCATATAATATGATTAATATTACTACATGTACAGCTACAGTAATGCTCTAAGTAATCGACTTCTTAACCACAGCAGAATTATGGGTAACTTTTCAGGATTTAGTCGGAAATATGGCTTGTTGCCATTCATCGGAAAGCTCTCGCCGAGAGCTTTCCGATGAATGGCAACAAGCCATATTTCCGACTAAATCCTGAAAAGTTACCCATAATACTCCTGTGGTTAAGAAGTCGATTACTTAGGGCATTACTGTATTACACTTTATTACTTATCTATCAACGTAATTCGCATGATCGCACGAGTTTCCAGGCGTGTGATAATTCTCAGAATCGCACTAGTGCAATCTGTCGACGGAACTATTTCATTCAGTGTTAAAACTCAATTAAATTTGCATTTTCTGTACCAGAGATGTACGATAAAAATAGAACTGCATGAGTGTCCCGCACTCGAGGTATCGCTCCGCCAACAAATCTCGTGCGATAATTTCGTCAAAATCCAGACACTAATGCGGTTCTATCTATTTATTAACTTTTTCATGATGAGAGCTGCGCTGGTGCAGCATTAAATTCCTGTACCATGTTAATTTTTTTTGCGTCTTCAAAAACTGCAAGTTCACTTTATAAATTTGTTTAACATGTCTGCGTTCGACATCCTGTACCATTTTCAATCACCAAGTTTTCAATTGATCTTTATTTTCAAGTTAACAATAAACAAAATAAATTTCGTAAATTCAATTAATAAATTGTTTACATTTTATTCAACATACGATGTTGGTCACTGACCGATATTTGCAATTGTATCATCAATGCAGCATCACGACAAGCCAAAAATAAACAAATTATCCAGTGTGGTTACAATACCAGTCTAAGTTAGTCTAACCGTGAATGCGATGTGGTACCATGGTCGGCGACAGTATAATTGACTGTGGTTTACCGCATGCGGTCGAGTACTGCGGTAGTACCGGTGGTCAACCTCGTTAAGGAGGGTCGATCAAATAGAGCATAGTTGTAGTTTGATTTGCATTATGTGTACAATATAGAATTCCAATTCAAAAATAGTCGTCTTGTGTACTTAATATCTGATGAATGTATATGTACATGTATACTAGAAATGATTGAATTCTGATACTGAGACACTCTCTGAAGTTATACACAAACCTGCGCATGCCTTAAAGTCCATCAAATTTTACAAGAAGTAAAACATAGCATTTCTACAGGGAATCGAGACTTTTTACGAGAATCAAAATGAGAATCATGATTCTGATTCTCGTCGTATTTTAGGGCCTGCTGCACAGCAAATCGGAAATGATATCATACCAGTACAATCGTTAACATGCATAGCTCTAGCACATACAATATTTATAATATCGCATCAACATGTTACACAGTACACATACATATATAAAGCAGATGACAGACAAATCAAAACATAAAACAATTGCAGATGGATTAGGGTCCTGGGAAGGTACGTTAGGTACAGAGATGGTTATAGTTTGTTTTGGTCTCTTCCAGGCTCTGGCTAAGCAAACAGACTTCTCAGTACGTAAAGTGCAGAGATGGTTCTTCTTGATGAGGAAATCGAAAAGTATCTCAGATGTACAGAAATTCAGCGAATGCAGGTTAGTACATATTTAGTGTTCTAACAGTATCTTATCTTACCTTACATGTATAGTAGTGTTCTAACAGTACGGTATCTTATGTTATCTTACATGTATAGTAGTGTTCTAACAGTACCTTATCTTATCTTATCTTATCCTACCTTATCTTACATGTATAGTTAGTGTTCTAACAGTACATTATCTTATCTTACCTTATTGTAAATACCGGTTATGTCAGGAGTCAGTATCATCCCTGTCCATTACACCGGGTGGGAGAGGATTAACGCTTAACGACACCTCAGCGAGGCATACATACATGTACACAGTACTTTTGTAGGCAAGCTCAGAACTCCCGACTTTTCTTTTGTCGATGATCGAAGTAAATCGATCAGGGGTCAAAGTGAAACCTCTGGCCAGTAGTCGAACATGCTAACAACTCGGCCATCGCAGCTCCCATAAAGATGCTACAGGTATTATCTCCCCTCAACTGTCTCTAATAATTAACTTGGGGCGGACTGTTGACGGGCAGGAGTCCGGGCGGGCGGCAGCAAACCTATATAACATCAGGCCAATATAAATAAATTGGTAGATTTACATCCAACTTTTTAAGAAAAATGGGGACGGGAGGACAAATTTTATTTTTTTTAATTTTATTCTTCCTATGCACTGGCACAGGGTCTTTAATGCTGCACCACGCAACTCCTGTCATGAAAGATTTAAGGCAGATAAATTTTTTTGGGACTAAAAATAAGGTCGGGAGGGGATGTAAATAAGGTCGGGAGGGGATGTAAATCAAGCATTTTTATGTTTACCCATACCATAGTATGGTAAACATAGTGTCGTCCGGATTGACCACTCGTCGTTCGTCCGTCTGTCTGTCAGTCCGTTTGTCTGTCCGTAGACACTTCATGAAATGCGATAACTCAAACATTTTCTATCCGATCGGAACCAAATTTTGTATATACAGATCGAGTTCGAATTTTGTTTTTGATCCGAGTTTTTGTTACAGAGTTATGGCCCTTTTTCGACTTAGAATTCACGCATTCTGCCATAACTCAAACAGTTTTTATCTGATCGGAACCAGATTTGGTATGCGAGTTCAGAGCTCAAAATACAGATCGAGTTTGAATATGGGTTTGATCAGATTATTTTTAATGGAGTTATGGCCCTTTGACATATAATTCATGCATGCTTCAATAAATCTACCAGTTTTCATCTGATAGGAACCAAATTTGGTATGCGAGTTTATCAACTCAAAATACAGATCAAGTTTGAATATGGGTCAGATCCTGTTTTTTATACCAGAATTATGGCCCCTTTTTAACTAAGAATTGAACAGATTTGAGATTTGCTTACAATATATAACTATAGCAGCTTATAACTGTGGTATCAGTAAGAGAGACTAGAGATAATCTCTATTATTGATAATGAAATCTGATACTCACTGCTGCACTTTAACAGCTATCTGTTGTTTATTGCATTTCCATAGTGTGTGGACAGTGTCTTCTCAGGATTTATCAACTCTCACATATATAGCTCTCTGGTCTTGCATGGATTTTGGGATTAAAATTAACCCATTCCATAGACACATGATATCTGATAGGCAGATATTAAATTATATCTTTCACTTTTAGCCAGGTTCAGTAAGGATTTCTAAAAACATTAGAGGAAATGTCTTATTTTGAAATTCCCTCTATTGCATTTGGGGTGCAGGATAATAATAATGTTGCTTGTATTCTTGAGACTGACTTATTGTGTGGGCTTCTAAATCCATATACGTGCATTTATAGACTATTTTGATCAGTTCATTAGTGTGATTAAGATCAACCCCTTGCTATCTCATATAATAACTCAAATATTTGTCATTGATTATATTATATTTCAAGTCATAGTTTATGATAACACACCCATAACCTGTATAGAGAGGGTCATTTGGTTTAATTGCTTTAAAATATTAACAAAATTAACCCACCTGACTATGGACTGAGCTCTATAAGACTATATATCTATTTTAAACTGACTTAATAGGTTGGAATCAAATGCCATATCCATGTTCATATGGAAGGTGCCCAATAAGTCTTATGCCACTTGTGAACTTAAAGGTACCCAATCCGATTTGATGGTCCCCATATCATCAGATTCCAACAACAACAGTTTAAAATTAAAAAAAAAATTTGCTTCAGTTATCAGAATCGATTAATTGCCCAAAAATAATGCTAACCACAGTCCACTATAGTATAAAATTGCCCAAAACCTGTTATTGATCAACATTTTGTACAATGAATTTTGCTGCTTTGTCATATATCTGACACAAAAAAGCCACTTGAATTTAGAGTTATCCATCTTCATCGACCTTTATAGGGCCACTAAATATTCCAGGTGGTTAAAGATAATAGATTTTAAAAATTGATATCTGCTTACTCTGAGCTTTGATGAATGGGTTCCTCGATTTGAATAAAATATTTTTACCCCTCGAAGCCAAATAAATAGTAACTGAGGGGTGCTTAATCGAATCGAGTAGCTTTAACCCTTTACCCAACAAACCGGCCAAAACCGGCCAAATAAAGCTTCAACAGCCTAAATTATCTTCGGTCTGTCTCAATAGAACCATACAAATATGGATATCATTGGAACCGGCTCCTTGACCACATTGTGATAGTTACAGTTATGCCCTGTGCCAATGCATTCTCTTATATATGCGAGTCGACCATAGGTCGCCTCGCATATATAAGAGAATGCACTGGCCTAAAAAAAATCTTTTTTTAACACTTTTTACCATTTTTTCTTACATTCTTTAACAATTTTATAATTTTTAATGTGTTAAGCCAATGCATTCTCTTATATATGCGAGGCGACCTATGGTCGACTCGCATATATAAGAGAATGCATTGGCACAGGGCCGTTCTGTTGGGTAAAGGGTTAATAGTAAGGTGTGAATTGTTGAAAAGGTTAGTGTAAGGATTTGTTATCGCCAAGGTATGGGTTAAACATGTGCGGATCGTGATCGGCCGATCGTTTTATATTGGCCTAACTGTTTAATACGTTTATTGCTGGATTCTGACAATTGTTTTGTATTTGATTTAATTGTCATGTGAGGCAGCTGTGTACAGAAAATCGGGTCCACGTTTGTTTCTATTTAACCACCAGCAACATCACTATTTCGTTTAGGCCAAATGTTTTATCTGAGCATTCTCATCCTACACACTATCTGTTGCAGGTGAAACTTTATGGTGCTCAGGACAAACAGTCAACAATTTTATCTATAGTTATATTATTTGTTTAGGCATATCTATATTAAAACTATCTATATCGTAATATCTGCTTTATCAGCATCTACCCCTCCTGTTCTCATTGAATTAAATAAACATTTACTTGGTCATACCCCTACGGTACACATTTTTTAGGATTTAGAATTTTTTCTTCTACAATTTTATACCCACAAAAACATATTGAAAAAAATGTAGCACCTTTCAATATCTCAAAATGAGTTTAACCCTTTCATGGCGGGAGCTGCGCTGGTGCAGCATTAAAGATCCTGTGCCAGTGTATTCTCTTATATATATGAGTCTCCCATAGGTGGCCTCAGATATATGAGAGAATGCACTTGTTTACAAGGTCACAGTAAATATTGTTAGGCCAATGTATTCTCTTATACATGTATATGAGACCTACATACATGTGTGTAGGATCAGATTGAAGTTCCCCAGTTGAAGTTGGTGATGTTCAGCCATTAGTCACATTAATTATGCATTTTATCTTTTGTAAATTAGGGGATATAGGGCCAAACAAAATAATACCTGTGTTTAGGGTTACATGGTTTAAATGATTATGGTAGGTAGGTAATTTTTGTTTTTATACCCCCACTTTCGAAGAAAATGGGGGGTATACTGGATTGACTGCGTCCGTCACGATTTCTCCCTCCGTTTGTCCGTCTGTCCGTCCTTCCGACCTCATAACTCGAACAACTATGATTCGATTTCAATAATGTTTTGTTTGCAATCTCCTTAGGACTGCCTCTCCGCATGATGCTAATTGCGGTTTGGTCCGACTTTTTTTTTTTAAAGTTACGCCTCATTTTCGAGTTATTTTGACTTAGAAAATTCTGTCCGAATTAATAACTTTAACAAATATGAACCGATTTCAATAATTTTTGGTATACATGCTTCTCACAATACCCTCTCTACATGATGCGGCTAGGGATTGGCTCAGACTGTTTTTCGTAATATTACACTTCATTTTCGACTTATTTTGACTTAGAAAATTCTGTCAGACTTAATAACTTATATGAACCAATTTGAATAATTTTTTCTGTACAAGCTTCTTGTGACACCATATCGATATATTAGTCCGAATTTTTCTTTAAAGCTAAAAATATTTTTTATTGGGTTTATGGATAATGCGGGTTGAATTTGCCACGGTGGGGGTATGCTAGCACTCGAGTGCACATCTCTTGTTTTAATTTATTTTATTCTGAATTCCATTGGGTCATTGACAATTCAATCTAGAAAGCTTCACAATTCAGATTAATTGAAAGGTTCAATACTAAATATTGTTATCATGAATTAGTCGAGCACAAGACTAATAAAACAATCTTACGATGCCCTTTCCACTGAAAACAAAATAAATATCTGTCTACAGTCCAATAAAAAGTTTTGGGTAGGCACCTTTTTCTAGGGTAGGAAGGGAAACCCAAAACAGGTATTTTTTTTGAATGAGGTCCCCAGAGGGTGAATTTTGTTAATCTAGCCCACTGTGCAGGATAGCATCACTAAATTCACCCTCGGGGGACCTCATTCTGCAAATTACAGACACAATATTATAAGGCTTGCAGTTTGCCATGAGTCTAAAAGTATTATGTGGTTAAATTCAGATTAACAGGCAGGGGATTGTCATAAGCCTAAAAGTATTATTTGGTTAAATTCAGATCAGCAGGCAGGGGATTCCCCCCCCCCCAGCTCTGTTATTGTTGATTCATGCTTATTTCCTTTGAATAATTTCTTTCCCCAAACAATGAAGCCATTCATATCTCACCTGCCCATTACCATTCATTGGTATTGCATGTATTATTAACCTGTCTTAACCCTTTGAGTGCCAGGTCCGATTTTTGTATCAACCGATATACCCTGTGCCAATGCATTCTCTTATATATGCGAGTCGACCATAGGTCGCCTCGCATATATAAGAGAATGCATTGGCCTAACAATTTTTCATCATTTGTTATTATTTTTTACAATTTTAATAATTTTTTCTTATATTCTTTAACAGACTTATATTGTAGGTTTAGTGCCAGGGAATCTTACGTTTTTCATGGGCATCAAAATTATTACTATGAATACTTGGTGATAGTTTTGAGTTATAACATGCACCTAAGCTTTTATCCAGTTTGTTTTTAAATTCGCTATAGCATGCTTAAGTATACCCAAAAAAAATTCAACACAAAAAGGGAAAAAAATAAAAAATTCTATTACAGAACGTAAATTAGGGCCGATGAGATCGGCCCCTGGCACTGCTACATAAGAGTAACGGGATGGGACTCGGTCCATAACAGCATCATCCTAACCGATATCCCAAGCTGTTGTGGACCAAGACTTGGTCTAAGTTAAAGGGGTACTGTGTATTAAATCAGGCCATCTCCTATCATACTCAACATAATATATACAACAAATGAATGAATTTGAGCCATGGATGAGTGCAAAATACACTCATTTACTTTATGAAGAATGTAAAACAACTTGGTAAATATAATGAATTTATGACTGGAGGATAATATTAATTCATTTTCATTAGAAGTACCATTAATAGGAGATGGTGCCATAAATGGCCGGATTTAGTGTACAGTCCCCTTTAAGAGCAGTTGATTTTGTAAGTTCAATAAGTATTGTATTTTTATGTGTCTCCACTGCAAGCCTGAAAATAGCGTGTCTGTCATTTGCAGAATGAGGTCCCCAGAGGGGGAATTTAGTGATGCTATCCCGCATAGCGGGCTAGCATCACTAAATTCACCCTCTGCGGACCTCATTCTGCTTTAGGATTCATCTTCTGGGAAGTATCTATAGCATCAAATTAAGATTGTTTTTAGTTACATTTTCCTTCTAGAAAGTTTCTACCGGTATATCCTCTAATTTGCAGACGATAAAATTCATAATTCAGGTGCCCAATGGGTGAACATCACCAACTTCAACTGGGGAACTTCAATCTGATCCTAGGTCTGCCATATCAGTTGAAGGCCTAAGCAGAATGAGGTCCCCAAAGGGTGAATTTAGTGATGCTAGCCCACTATGCGGGATAGCGTCACTAAATTCACCCTCTGGGGACCTCATTCTGCATATGTACACATGTACTTATCCCTTTGAATAATTTGTTTCCCCAAACAATGAAGCCATTATTGCATATTGCGCATGCTCATTACATTGATGTCAGTCATGTAATAACCTGTCCTAATGGATAAATCTCAAACAGCTATTACCTCATATGTGATAAGTAGATGTAATCTATTGCCCAACAATGGACTACTTTAAACATATTCAATTACCCCAAAAGATTCACAAAGTGTGTGATTGTTTTTTTTACCTTTGTACCTGTGCACGTATTAGGCCAAAACAAAAAACTTCTCTGTTTCCGATAACACTGGGATAATTTTCCAGACAGGCAGGGATTATTATTTTTTTTTACTTATTTTTTTCTTTTAAACCTTTCAGTTGTTTCAGCAGTAAGTGATATAATAGTGTAGTCTCGGTCCCATGGAATATGGTAGATCAATGTATATTGAAAGTGAGCCAAGCATTGGATAAAAACATTCTGTCCCTTGAATTCATTCAGTCTGCAGTAAGATCTCTACCAATGTGTTGAGCCTAATAACCGACTTATTTTTGCTTTCGGGATTGGGGAAAAAACAATAAATATTCACATTGATACTCTTAACAGGTAACTATACATGTAGACTAGCCTTCTGGAGAAAATTTAAATAAAAATTTGAGGGAGGCAAGAAAATCTCAGCCAGGCAGGGTATCGGAAACTAAGATGTTTTTTTGTTGGCCTTAGTCATCATCAAGGCTTACAGTGGTGATTATAGACACAAATACTCTCGGGATCCAAATAAAAGAATGGTGTGGAATAAAAGTAAGGGGGTGGAAATTATCCCAAAATCAAATAAGAGTCTCAAAATTCAATTAGGATTTTCAGTAAAAGTCACTGGTGATACAGCCTGGGCCAAAGAAAATTAAATGTCTGGTTTGGGTTACAGGCCAAAAAAAATAGGGTCAGTAGGTAGGCTTGAATTTTATTTTGATAATTAATATTTTTATTTTGACATATTTTTATGACTTTTCATGTGCATATTTTGCTCTGAAAGATTGACATAAAATAACTTTTGATTATGTTTGTATAAATTTGAATATTACACAATATCAACCTATTCTGAGATACTTAAATGTGTTTTTTGAAATTTTTTGAGAAAAAATTAAATAGATTTTCTTGAAAACCATGAAAAAAACTTTAGGGTAGGGGGTTTAAAATAGGGTCGGTATGGAAACCCAAACCACAATTATTTTTATCCCCCACCAAATGAAATTTCCGTGGGATATAGGAATGGGTTCCGTGAACTTCCGTCCGTCTGTCCGTCCCGAATTTGTAAGAGTCATACATGTAACTTGAACAAATGTCAATGGATTTCAAAGAATTTTGGTATATGAGTTCACCTGACCATTACCTAGAATGAGTTCGCAAGCCAGGTCCGGCCGGATATTTTCAGCAGAGTTATTGGACTTTGTTTATTATTTTTGGTTCGCATGCCAGGCTTTTTGACAAAATCCCACCTCTTGTTTAGCACATACTGAGAATGCAAACATTATTGAGAATGCACTTCCCCAACTGCACAATGCTTGTTTTCTTTTTTCTTATCCGTCCATCCATCCAACTCTGGAAATAACTCATATTCTCATACCTGTCAAAAAAACAGGAACCAATTGGTTTGTGTTGGTCGTTAATAATTTTGTGCTAGTAAATAGAAATTTTCAAAGTATATGCTATGTGTTATGTTTATTGGGTATATTGTCCAGAGAGCCCACCTGACGTTTGGTTTCATGTTTGAATACACTATTGACACAGATAAGTAATACATGTCTTAACTCTTATCAAGCCATATTAAGAATATGTAGTTTCAAAACATGCAGTTACAATAATGTACAAGTAACAAATTTATTGTCATACAAACATTGAATCAACAAAATGAAAGTGTCAGTGACACTGTAGCTCAACATGGAGAGGGGATAATTTCAGAATGAGATCCCAAGAGGGTGAATTTAGTGATGCTATCCCTACATAGCAGGCTAGCATCACTAAATGCAACCTCTGGTGACCTCATTCTGCTTAGGCTTCATCTTCTGGGAAGTATCTATAGTCTCAAATTAACATTGTTATACCCCCCGCAACGAAGTTAGGGGGGGTATACTGGAGTCAGCTTGTCCGTCCGTCCGTCGGCGTCGTCCGTCCGTGGACACAAATTTGTCCGGAGTTTTTCTCAGTCGTTTTTTGATCAATTTCCGTGAAACTTGGCACAGACATCAACCACCATGGGAACCTGTGCACCTGCGATTATGACGTCTGTTGGACTTTTTTTAGTGGAGTTATCCCCCCTTTTTCGACTTAGAAAATTTTCACAACATGTATACTTTGTCCGAGCTTTTATTCCTACATTTTTCAGTCAATATTTTTAAAACGTGGCACAGATATTTAGTACCATGGGAACTTGTGCACTTGCGATTATGACGTCTGTCCGACATTTTTTGGTGGAGTTATCCCCCTTTTTTTATTTAGAAACTTTTTTTGCAACATTCATAATTTTGTCCGAGCTTTTATTCCTACATTTTTCGGTCAATGTTTTTTAATCTTGGCACTGATATTTAGTACCATGGGAACCTGTGCAACTGCGATTATGATGTCTGTCCGACATTTTTTGGTGGAGTTATTCCCCTTTTACAACTTAGAATTTTTTTCGCAACATACATAATTTTGTCCAAGCTTTTATTCCTACATTTTTCGGTCAATAGGTTTAAGATTAGGGTTATGGTTGTACACCTGCAATGGGAACTGTTATTTTATTATTTTAACTAAATGTTTACTGACATGTGAAACATCTTAGTATTTTAAAAACAGGGGGGTATCCGTAGTCCCATTGGGACAGTCACACCTCTAGTTTTAGTTACTTTTTATATGCCCGTTTGAAAAAAAACGGTACGTATTACAAATGTATGTAATCAGTCTGTCTGTCATCAACATTTTGATTTCCGGATGATAACTTGAGTTGAGATTATTTTATCACAACTAAACTTTGTATGTGGCTCAGTCATACAAAAATACAGGTCAAATTTGGGTTTGGTTCGATGATTTTTTCCAGAGTTGTGGGCCTTTCAACTTTTCCATGTTCTTGTTTTCCAGATGATATTTTGCATTTAACTATTGGACTCATATTCTGTTAGTTTATTACCTCACAAATTTGAATTGGGGTTTGGTACCTGATAGCCAATTTTCTTTCATAGTAATTGAAAGATGACAACTACAGTAATAAATAATCGGCCCTTTAACCACAGCAGAATTATGGGTAACTTTTCAGGATTTAGTCGGAAATATGGCTTGTTGCCATTCATCGGAAAGCTCTCGGGGAGAGCTTTCCGATGAATGGCAACAAGACATATTTCCGGCTAAATGTTGAAAAGTTACCCATAATTCTGCTGTGGTTAAGGGGCCGATTATTTAGAGCATTACTGTACTTTGCAAACAGGTTTATTAAACCAAACCTGGCATTGCTCTCTTTCCCTTCTTGAAAGTTTCTAGATCCCCTAATTTGCAGAAGATAACATGCATAATCGAGGTGACTAATGGGTGAACATCACCAACATCAACTGGGGAACGTCAATCTGATCCCAGGTCTCCCATAGCAGTTGTGGCCTCAGCAGAATGAGATTCCCAGAGGGTGAATTTGGTGACCGTCACTAAATTCACCCTCTGGGGACCTTATTCTACAGATGACAGACACACTAAATGCAGGATTGATGATGACCCTAAAAAAAAACAAAAAAACATTTGAGTCCGGGATCAAATGGGTCACAGATTACAGTTATAACCCAAATAAAACAAACAAATAAACATCTGTGTCGGGGATCAAATGGGTCACAGATTACAGTTATGCATCATTATAACCTACAAAAAAAGCTTTGGTAATAAAACCATAAGTAACTTGTTGTCGCCCCAGCTTATACCCTTTACCCAACAGAAGGGCCCTGTGCCAATGCATTCTCTTATATATGTGAGTCGACCATAGGTCGCCTCGCATATATAAGAGAATGCATTGGCTTAACACATTAAAAATTGTTAAAGAATGTAAGAAAAAATGGTAAAAAGTGTTAAAAAAAGATTTTTTTAGGCCAATGCATTCTCTTATATATGCGAGGCGACCTATGGTTGACTCGCATATATAAGAGAATGCATTGGCACAGGGCTAACTGTAACTATCACAATGTGGTCAAGGAGCCGGTTCCAATGATATCCATATTTGTATGGTTCTATTGAGACAGACCGAAGATATTTTAGGCTGTTGAAGCTTTATTTGGCCGGTTTTGGCCGGTTTGTTGGGTAAAGGGTTATAGCCTGAAGGAGCATTGAGGTCACACCATAACAATGTTACTACTGATACTGATGGTAGATAAGTTAATAATTCATACGGTTGTCCTCTGGCCGCAAGGTGAATCTATTCAATCATATCTTCATCCTCTGATTCATAGATCGCTCTGTACAATGGGGATACTTCGTTCATCATTCATGCCAATTATTTTTATTGTATTCGCATTAGGCCTCATAAAGGAAATGTTTTTTTTTTCACCTTTGATAAATGGACACTATGGGTAGTTAGTTACATTTTTTTTCACCTTTGATAAATTGACATTATTTTGACAGGGATTTTCCTTGTTAACACTACGGGCTGAATACAGGCCTCTGTTCCAAATTCAAAAGTACTAGTATGCCATTTTTATTCGACCTTTTAAAAACACGGGACATATTATCTTTTTTGGTCGTCTTACTGTCTGTCTGTCTGTCTGTCTGTCCGTGATGACATTTTTCGACATTTTGGTTTTCTTGGTTTCCTGTTGAAACTATAGTTGGGATTGGTTGATCTCGGGGAGAGCTTTCCGATGAATGGCAACAAGACATATTTCCGACTAAATCCTGAAAAGTTACCCATAATTCTGCTGTGGATAAGCAGTCGATTAATTAGGGCATTACTGTATGTGACAGTATTGTGACTGAATTTGCTTAAAATTGAAGCTTTGATTGAATCGGGTGATTTCTCCAAAGATTTAACCCTTTACCCAACAAACCGGCCAAAACCGTCAAATAAAGCTTCAACAGCCTAAAATATCTTCGGTCTGTCTCAATAGAACCATACAAATATGGATATCATTGGAACCGGCTCCTTGACCACATTGTGATAGTTACAGTTATGCCCTGTGCCAATGCATTCTCTTATATATGCGAGTCGACCATAGGTCGCCTCGCATATATAAGAGAATGCATTGGCCTAAAAAAAATCTTTTTTTACCATTTTTTTCTTACATTCTTTAACAATTTTATAATTTTTAATGTGTTAAGCCAATGCATTCTCTTATATATGCGAGGCGACCTATGGTCGACTCGCATATATAAGAGAATGCATTGGCACAGGGCCCTTCTGTTGGGTAAAGGGTTAAATCGGTCCAAAATCTTGTTATGTACCTGTAAATCTGTTTGGAGCAACATTAAATCCAATTCACCAATTTTATGCCATGCCTTTGGACTACTTAGCTATTGATAAGGCTATATCATTTTCTGATGTCTCTTATGCCAATGTGCAAATAATCTGATAAAGAAGGCTATGGTATCTAATTTAAAATAAAGATTCAACAATAAACATCACATGATATTAGCAGTAGACTTGGACTCTCTTAACCCAAGTATTCCATGTTCAGGTCACACCTTTCACATTTAACCCAAGGCTGTGGTGGTTTAGCATTACATATCTTGTACCAGTGCATTCTCTTATATAAATGCCAGTGACCCATACATTCCAATATTTGTGTTATATACATTTGTCTATAATAGTACATACAGTATACTCATATAATTCAACACCAAAACTCTCGTTTATGATTCCGATCATAGTAAATTTTTATCGCCAAGGGATGGGTTAACATCTGCCGATCGTGATCGGCCTCTCATTTAATCCCCATATCACATTATATACATCATTTTCCATGTTATATACCATTTGAAAGATGAAGCTCCAAAACATTGTATTATCAACTTATCCAGTGTAATAAACTGTGAACATGTTGTTTTTGTCAAGGTAACGATGTGTGTTCTGTGCTTAATTTCATTCTGGTTGTGAATTATGATGCATTCTGGGGTAAATAACGGGGAAGTCTTAGAAAATTAAGTGGGCCTTTAATGATAACATTTGAAGTAAATAAATTTGGGGATCCTGCAAATTGGGTGAAATCTTGATCGCAGAAATACCTGTATAGCCTTATGTGTGTTTTTAGCATAAAAATACATCACATATCTTCCGTATAAATTCCCATATGTAAAATAACCATTGGCACAGGAATTAATCCTTTCTAGTGAAGTTTGAATCTTGTTGTGTGATCTGAAAAATGACATTATATTTTTAATGCTGTTCTGTCACTAGTTACGAAAACACAAGATTAAAAGGCAAATTCCCTGCACGTCAGATACAATTCCCTGCCCGTCAGATACAATTCCCTGCCCGTCAGATACAATTCCCTGGCCGTCATACAATTCCCTGCCCATCAGATACAATTCCCTGCCCGTCAGATACAATTCCCTGCCCGTCAGATACAATTCCCTGCCCGTCAGATACAATTAAATTCCCTGCCCGTCAGATACAATTAAATTCCCTACCCGTCAGATACAATTAAATTCCCTGCCCGTCAGATACAATTAAATTCCCTGCACGTCAGATACAATTAAATTCCCTGCCCGTCAGACACAATTTTTTTGCATAAAAAGTTACCTCAAATGTCAATCTTCAGACTTGAAGAAAATTCTGGACCTAGGATTTATGTTGTAAACAGAATACACTAAAACTTTTGCACGATGCCTATGGAAAACATTTACACCTATAATCACAGCTATCCAATGGAAAAAATTCCATTCTTTGTCACATTTCTATATTTTGGGTACAGCGTTTATTGACTTGAATTTTGGGAATACATGTATAAAGGACTATGGACCTATCCCCAAAATTCCGTAGACTGTCATTAGTATGCCTACATCATGTCAACAGATCCGGCTAAGATATTGATATATATAAAAGTTATTTATACAGAGCAGTGTATAATATACAGGAGTTGAATAGCAAGTGTTAGTGTAGAGCAGCAACAACATTAACATTCCTTGTGTAAATAGATGCAATGAATATCTTATATCAATAAAAATGCCAGCTGACCCCTGAAATTACAACTCAACACCATCGACACCCACATTAGAATACACAGAGCCAGAATATACAGTAATGCTCTAAATAATCCACTTCTTAACCACAGCAGAATTATGGGTAACTTTTCAGGATTTAGTCGGAAATATGGCTTGTTGCCATTCATCGGAAAGCTCTTTCCGATGAATGGCAACAAGCCTTATTTCCGACTAAATCCTTAAAAGTTACCCATAATTATGCTGTGGTTAAGGAGTCGATTAATTAGGGCATCACTGTAACTCTCATCAGAATGTAATTATGGTGGAGCGGACTTCAATCTGCAGAAAAAATCCTTGCCTTTACTCTCTGGTCTCTTAAACTGTTTCTACAATCAGTGATCACATGATAATCTGTTTGATTTAATATGGCATTTTAACCTGAATATACATGTTGGTTGGTTGTTCTGAAAATATTTGTTATTATTTTTTAAGTGATGTGAAACACCAGCATTAACCCTAACCCTGACCCAATCCCTAACCCTGACCATAACACTAACTCTTAACCCTGACCCAAACCCTAACCCTAACCCTGACCCAAGCCCTAACCCTAACCCTGACCCTAACACTAACCCTAACTATAACCCTAACCCTGACCCTAACCCTAACCCTAACCCTAACCATAACCCTAACCCTAACCCTGACCATAACCCTAACCATAACCCTGACCATAACCCTAACCCTGACCCTAACCCTAACCCTAACCCTAACCCTGACCATAACTCTAACCCTGACCCAAGCCCTAACCCTAACCCTAACCCTGACCATAACTCTAACACTAACCCTAATCCTAACCCTAACCCTAACCCCAGCCCTGACCCTAACCCTAACCCTAACCCTAACACTAACCCTAGTCCTGACCATGACCCTGACCCTAACTCTATACTAACCCTAACCCTAAAACATATGGAGAATGGAGGGGGTGTGGTTTCTTGTATTCATGTATGAAGGATATACCAATGTCCGGCACCATAATTTTTAGGCCTGTCAGGGAAGAAAACAGATATTGAGCAAGCCTTGAAATAGGGTGTCTGTCATTTGCAGAATGAGGTCCCCAGAGGGTGAATTTAGTGATGCTACCCCGCATAGCGGGCTAGCATCACCAAATTCACCCTCTGGGGACCTCATTCTGCTTACACTTCAGCAGAATGAGGTTCCCAGAGGGTGAATTTGGTGATGCTAGCCCGCTATGCGGGGTAGCATCACTAAATTCACCCTCTGGGGACCTCATTCTGCAAATGACAGACACCCTATTTCAAGGCTTGATATTGGGAAATTCAATATTGCACACTTCAGGATGCATGTATTCTACATTTCTGTATAATTGGTGTGAGGGAGAAGCCATTTTACCATGTATTCTACATTTCTGTATAATTGGTGTGAGGGAGAGGCCATTTTACCAACTTATCAATGGAGGTTGTTATGGTTATTAAAGCTAACAACTCCGAAATGTTAAGTGAAATGATATTAAATATGGCCTTTCAAAGATTTAATTGCTGGTGGGTTGTTAATTCTCTGAGCATCACTAATCTGTAGCCTGTGTGTAAATTACCAGTCCCCTATTTACATACATCAGGATACATGTGGAGTAAGCTCTCTGTGTAAATTACCAGTCCCCTATATATATGTACATACACTAGGATGCCCAGAATACCTCTGTGCAAGAACAACAGCCCACTGTCGATGCGTCGGCTACCAACACCAACAGCGTAAACGAGAGGGTCGCCGACGTCACCCCGGCTGTCCCTGCCGCCAACTTTGTTGTACGGATGGAGACTTTGCCACCTTTACCACCGTCTCCTGACCCGGATGCAGCGGAGGACTACAATCCACCGACACCGAGACCTCCGGTGTCCCCCGACTGCATCGCGGAAGAGGAGCAGGAACCAACACCCCCTGCTCCTGGCCAAACATCAAAAACAAATGCCAGAATTGACAGAATGCAAGCACAGGCGGATCCAGCTTTAGCGCAATGCAGAGCCTACCAGGATTCACAGACGACCCCACCATCTCCACAATCGTCTTCGGAAAAACAGCACCCGAAGAAAAAAAGATAATAATCTAACAACATAAAATGCTCTTTTTTTTTTAGTTTTGTTCTAAATAAATGGCAAAATCATGAGGGGTGAAGGAAAGGGCCTTTTGGCCCTTTCGACCATCCCGGGCCTAGCCCCCCCCCCCCCCCCAAACCACGGGAGGAAAAAAAATAAAAAATGCCCAGAACACATGTATGCCCAGAACACAATGGAGTACAGTAATGCCCTAAATAATCAACTCCTTAACCACAGCAGAATTATGGGTAATTTTTCAGGATTTTGTCGGAAATATGGCTTGTTGCCATTCATCGGAAAGCTCTCAATGAATGATCTGTGGTTAACCCTTTCATGATGGGGGCTGAGCTGGTGCAGCATTAAAATCCTGTGCCAGTGCATTCTCTTATATGTCCGAGTCCCCCATAGTGAGCCTCGCATATACAAGAGAATGCACTGGCTTACAAGATCAAGGTAAATATTGTTAGGCCAATGTATTCTCTTATATATGCATGGGCCAGGCTTCCTATGGGAGATGCGCATATCATCATCATCATGTATTGGCCGAATGAGTCACTCTGACCCTTAGTCACCGTATATTCATATAATACATTTAAATTTATAAACATCATAATTAGGCCATAATTAAAAAGGTATTTGTTTGTCCTCCCCCACGACCGACTCGATTTTAACGCCCGACTGGAAATTCTTTTATTCAGATCGCTAAAAAAAAAATTCCAAATATTTTTTAATTAAATTTTTTTTTTTTAGTAGTCGTATGTTGTTTGAGAAGCTCATTTTCGGTCAGAAACTCCAGCAACTGTGACTGAACAGCATAATTATTTATTGTTCTTGTGTTTTTCCAACTATTAAATTTTTAATTTGTTATCAAATTTATAATAATCCCCTGACTATTTATTAATATTGATGGAGGGGACCCTTAGTATGCCATTCCACCTTGCAAAAAAAAAAAAAAAATCCCTACCTACCTACCCACCTGAACATTTTTGGGTAGGGGTGTGGACAAACAAACAATATATTAATTTTGGCCTTATTGCTAGTAGGTTGGCCGCATTTTGAGCTCAAAGTCTACTAATCCATTAACATTGAACATTGTTGTCATTTTCAATGGGTAATTTGCCTCTGGTGCTTGTTTATTATTCTTGCTATTATTAGTTACTTGCGAAGTACAGTAATGCCTTAAATAATCGACTCCTTAACCACAGCAGAATTATGGGTAATTTTTCAGGATTTAGGCGGAAATATGGCTTGTTGCCATTCATCGGAAAGCTCTCAGTGAGAGCTTTCCAATGAATGGCAACAATCAATATTTCCGTCTAAATCCTGAAAAATTACCCATAATTCTGTTGTGGTTAATGAGTCGATTATTTAGGGCATTACTGTATGTACTGGTGGCTTGTCAACCATTTCTTAGGATATTCATATTTAAAGTAGATCTTTTTGTTGCTTGGCAGTTGAGATTTCTCGCAGTTGTATTTGATTGCTTGTTGTATGATTTGGTTCTTGATATGGAAGTGTTAAGAATTTATATAAGAGATGTGTTTGAAGATTGTGTTAAGAGACACTGGGTATCTATAATGATATGTTAAAGGGGTACTGTACGCCATTTTCATTAAATTTCCGGTGACAACAACGATCTAATATCGATAATATATAGAAACATAAGTAATTTGAGTCGAAGATGTATTCTGTAAACGCTCAGGTTAATAGGCTATCTTAAAATTTAATAATTTAAAAGTTAATAATTTGATATAAATTGAATTTATGACTGGAGCCATAAAATGGCGTCAATTAAATTACGAATTACCGTAATCAAAAACAGTAATTGAGGGATACTGGATTTTAAACCGATCGCACACACGATCGCTTAAAATATTATGATGATACGGGGAGAACACTCAAGCCACTCACTGACTAGCGATGATACAATAACTTAAATGATTATATGGGACTAGTATGCCTATAATAAAACTTTTATTTGGTTCAACCAACAACAACATTTGGCGTACAGTACCCCTTTAATGTCCCATACCAGCCTCCCAGGTTATCAGAAAAATTTAAAACCTTGAAAAAAACTTCAGGGTAGATGGTTTTAAGGGAGTGGAAGCCCACAACAAATCGGGCCGTTAATATATTCAGCATATCAACCATGGTGCGATAAAACACCTCATTTCTTAGTTACGCTCAAAGAATGATATCACATCGCGTAATTCAAAACTCCCGCTAATTACGGCATGTTCATATTTATAAGATCATGATGTCACAGCCCCACTTCCATTTTACTCATTCTTAGCATACAGATATTTATTAAGGCTATCTCACTAAAATCATTTTGGATTGTTTGTTTGTTATTCTGCGCAAAATCCAAGCAATCACAGCCTATTAACCCTTTACCCAACAAACCGGCCAAAACTGGCCAAATAAAGCTTCAACAGCCTAAAATATCTTCGGTCTGTCTCAATAGAACCATACAAATATGGATATCATTGGAACCGGCTCCTTGACCACATTGTGATAGTTACAGTTATGCCATGTGCCAATGCATTCTCTTATATATGCGAGTCGACCATAGGTCGCCTCGCATATATAAGAGACGCCTCGCATATATAAGAGAATGCATTGGCACTATGGCATAACTGTTATAATTTAAATGTGGTAAGGAGGGTCCAATGCATTCTCTTATATATGCTAGGCTTCCTATGGACGACTCGCAGATATATAGGAGTGAAGCTATTTGGCCAGTTGGCCGGTTCTGTTGGGGTAAAGGGTTAAAGACTACATACATGTAATATATTGCGTTATAATTTTGAACAATTAATTTACCGCCACTTAATGATGGCATAACATTTGAATGTGACAACCTCGGCCAAACTCACATGACTTCTATATGTGCAAATATGACAACCATACAACTTATTGTGAATTAAACTAGAATTTATTCACAACAGATCTATATAGAGGATCTGCAATGAGTTATGTTGGGATATATAGAGTGATCTCCCCTATATATAGAGGATCTGCAATGAGTTATGTTGGGATATAAGATTTTATGAAACGAGTTTGATATATTTCATTCACAATGAGTCGTAGATGAGTTGTGAATCAAATTTATGAAACGAGTTTCATAAAATCTTATATCCCAACATAACGAGTTGAAGATCTTGTATGTCACATGAAAAAAACTATAGCTTTGTGCCTTTTTAATAAATCAATATCCTTAACCCTTTCAGTGCCAGGGGCCGATCTCATCGGCCCTAATTTACGGTCTGTAAAATCGTCCCTAAATTTGTTTATTTTTTTTAGATTTTTTTGGGTTGAATTTTTTTTGGTTATGCCTAAGCATGCTATAGCAAATTTAAAAACAAACTGGATAAAACCTTAGGGGCATGATATAACTCAAAACTATCACCAAGTATTCATAGTAATAATTTTGATGCCCATGAAAAACGTAAGATTCCCTGGCACTAAACCTACAAAATAAGTCTGTTAACGAATATTTGAAAAAATTAGTAAAATTGTAAAAAATAATAACAAATGATGAAAAATTGTTAGGCCAATGCATTCTCTTATATATGCGACCTATGGTCGACTCGCATATATAAAATAATGCATTGACACAGGGCATAACTGTAACTATCACAATGTGGTCAAGGAGCCGGTTCCAATGATATCCATATTTGTATGGTTCTATTGAGACAGACCGAAGATATTTTAGGCTGTTGAAGCTTTATTTGGCCGGATTTGGCCGGTTTGTTGGGTAAAGGGTTAAAGGAAGCTGCAAAATGCATACATTTATTGCATTGGCTGAGACGCTTCACAACCGTATATGACAGTAGTGCATGCTCTGGCTGGTGATGGAAAATATAGTCCCCCAATTTGCCTCTTTGTTTCTGTGTCTATTTTCATTAGTGCAACGAAGTTCGACAAGAATTTAACTTTAATTCAAGGATGACACTAAACATAAAATTAATTAAGCATGGCCTTAACACTGTAGAAATGAACCTCCCTCCCCCGTCGGCCTTAACACTGTATAAATGATCCCCCCTCCCCCATCGGCCTTAACACTGTAGAAATGAACCCCCCTCCCCCGTCGGCCTTAACACTGTAGAAATGAACCTCCCTCCCCCGTCGGCCTTAACACTGTATAAATGAACCCCTCTCCCCCGTCGGCCTTAACACTGTAGAAATGAACCCCCCTCCCCCGTCGGCCTTAACACTGTAGAAATGAACCTCCCTCCTCCGTCTGCCTTAACACTGTAGAAATGAACACCCCTCCCCTGTCGGCCTTAACACTGTAGAAATGAACACCCCTCCCCCGTCGGCCTTAACACTGTAGAAATGAACCCCCCTCCCCCCGTCGCCTTAACACTGTAGAAATGAACCCCCCTCCCCCGTCGGCCTTAACACTGTAGAAATGACCCCCCCTCCCATCCACAAATTTTAACATGTCTCCTCTAACAACCTGACCATGCCAGAATTTTAAAGATTTATTCTCTTTTTCAGCTGGCATTTCACATTCTACACATCGACATTCATCTACAGTCTCTGTACGATAGCAACCGTATGTATTATATTATACGATAGCAACTGTATGTATTATATTATAAGTTCAAAAAGAGACATCCAGGTTTCAAACATTCATGTAGGCATGTACCCCACTATAATGATTTTGTCCATCTCAAGTGATATGAAACACTCCATAACGAATAATCATGTCAAAAGAAGTAATTTTCATAAATTTTATATCCAAATATAGTCAGAAAACTACGTCATTGTTATAAATAAATTGCACGCAGTGACTATTATTGGTTGTGGTTGGAAATAATGAAAATTTTAGTTATTCATCGTTTTATTCACACATCTAATAACTCCAAATAAGATAGCGAATGAGCAATGTAATTTTTTTTAGCTCAACTTGACATCGTCAAGTTTGAGCTATTCCCATGTGTGTACGTCTGTTAGTCATTAATTTCCATTAGCACACCCTACAGGTCTTGTCTCTCTTCTGATCATCACCAAACATCATATGGATCTTCGGGGTGACCTCCAGATGGGAACCATAGATTGCTCGTTACAACCGGATGTGGGGACAAAAACTTTCATCTGACAATTAGCATATTTTCCCTCAAATACGTGGAGAAACGATGGAAGTTTCCAATACTGTATCCTCAATGGCAACAGTGAATGTGTGTGGGCTGTGTGGAAACTCACTTCATTTCTAAATACATTGATACAGTAATGTGTGTGGGCTGTGGGGAAACTCACTTCATTTCTAAATACATTGATACAGTAATGCTGTAAATAATCGACTCCTTAACCACAGCAGAATTATGGGTAACTTTTCAGGATTTAGTCGGAAATATGGCTTGTTGCCATTCATCGGAAAGCCCTCAACGAGAGCTTTCCGATGAATGGCAACAAGCCATATTTCCGACTAAATCCTGAAAAGTTACCCATAATTCTGCTGTGGTTAAGGAGTCAATTATTTACAGCATCACTGTATCTCTGGAAATTGGCATCAATTATTTCTATTAGAACTCTTTATAGCATCGGACATATACATATGTCATTTAAAATCATCTGATATATTTCCGGTGGCAATGATTAAACACACTTGAAAAATCAATTGCATTCTACTAAACAACAATATTTTTATTCAGCGCATACGCACAAATTTATCTAATCGTTGATGATGCATAATTATGTTAACTGTGGGGGAGCTATCTCATCCGTGAAACGACATTATCGTTGACATAGTTCCCATGCTAAAGTATCCTTTATTCGAGGTTGAATGAATAGTAAGATAAATTGGTTATCTACACTCTGTAGGTTCCTTAGATTGGTATTCAAGTCTCCTTGGGATTTTTTTTATCCTGTGCCAATGCATTCTCTTATATATGCGAGTCGACCATAGGTCGCCTCGCATATATAAGAGAATGCATTGGCCTAACAATTTTTTATCATTTTTTTAAAATAAATGTTTCTTACAATTTTTAGGACATAAAATAAAAAACATCCATTACCCTGCAGGGAGCCCCACACATATATAGAAGGATATAGAAGAGTGTCGTCTGCTCATGTTTGCATGGGCTCTGTATGGGTGAAATTATAAAATTGTTAAAGAATACAAGAAAAAATTATTAAAATTGTAAAAAATTGTTAGGCCAATGCATTCTCTTATATATGCGAGGCGACCTATGGTCGACTCGCATATATAAGAGAATGCATTGGCACAGGGTAAAAAAATCCCGACTTACGACTCGATATAATGTGTCTGACATTTAGAGAATGAGGTCCCCCAGACGGTGAATTTAATAAGTCTGAACTGAATGGATTCAATGAAATAAAATTTGATATGTGAGTTCACTAGCCCAAAATACAGATCAAGTTTTAAATTTGGGTTCCGCCCACCAATTTTCGCCAGAGTTATGGCCCTTTGTTGAAATTACCATCGGCGTATTTTTCTATGCCCTAGCGATGCTCTTGTTGGGATTTTCATTAACCCTTTCATGATGGGGAGATTAAAGATCATGTGCCAATGCATTTTTTTAAAAATATATGTGAGTCTCCCATAGGGAGCCTGGCATATGAGAGAATGAATGCACTGGCTTACAAATCAAGGTAAATATTGTTAGGCCAATGTATTCTCTTACATATGTGAGTCTCCCATAGGGAGCCTGGCATATGAGAGAATGAATGCACTGGCTTACAAATCAAGGTAAATATTGTTAGGCCAATGTATTCTCTTACATATGTGAGTCTCCATAGGAGCCTGGCATATGAGAGAATGAATGCACTGGCTTACAAATCAAGGTAAATATTGTTAGGCCAATGTATTCTCTTACATATGTGAGTCTCCCATAGGGAGCCTGGCATATGAGAGAATGAATGCACTGGCTTACAAATCAAGGTAAATATTGTTAGGCCAATGTATTCTCTTACATATGTGAGTCTCCATAGGGAGCTGAGTCTCCCATAGGGAGCCTGGCATATGAGAGAATGAATGCACTGGCTTACAAATCAAGGTAAATATTGTTAGGCCAATGTATTCTCTTACATATGCGAGGTGCTCTATTGGAGACTCGCATATGTAAGAGAATTTATTGGCACATGTTTTTTTTGCAAAATTTCATGAAACTCCAGTCATGGCGGGGGGGGGGGGGGGGGGGGGGGGTGGGTGAAAAAAAAATTTCACCAACAAGCAATTTTTTCCGCAACTAAAAAAAAAATTCCTTCTTGTTTTTTAGTGTTTTGGCAATGAGTTGGGCTTCAAAACCACTTTGAACCCCCGCCTGCAAATCTCTGTGTTTTAGTGTTAAAAGGGGGGGGGGGGGTGGGTGTCAAAAAATGATCGAAAGGGAAAAAATGCCATATGTGCCTGAAATTTTTTTCCGACCCCCCCTGGTCATGGAAGAGTTAAACAGGGTGCTACATGTTTGAATGTTACTGATTGGAAGTAAAGCTTTCAGTTTTTAGCCTAAATTTTTATGTTTACCATACCATAGTATGGTAAACATAGTGTCGTTTGCCCGGATTTACCACTCGTCGTTCGTCCGTCTGTCTGTCTGTCTGTCCGTCTGTCTGTCTGTCTGTCCGTAGACACTTTACGAGTAATGCGATAACTCAAACATTTTCTATCCAATCGAAACCAAATTTTGTATATGGGTTTCTCAGCCCAAAATACAGATCGAGTTCGAATTTGGGTTTGATCCGAGATTTTGTTACAGAGTTATGGCCCTTTTTCAACTTAGAATTCACGCATTCTGCCATAACTCAAACATTTTTTATCTGATTGGAACCAAATTTGGTATGTGAGTTTCACAGCCAAAAATACAGATCGAGTTCGAATATGGGTTTGATCCGATTTATTTTAAAGGAGTTATGACCCTTTTTTCGAAAAATAAAATAAATTAAAAAAAAATCCGATGCTCTAACCGAAATATTTTTTTGTCCGATTGTGTTCATATTTGATATGTAGGTTTATGATGACACACCCTCACCTGTATAGTTTTTGGTATTGATTGGTTGATCAGTTTAGAAAATAATTAACCCTTTACACACATGCTATCCAATGCAATAAGTTGAACATATTTCTTCTGATCTGCCTCATATTTCTTACCTAGGTTTTTCTTAGCACGTTCTTCATCTGTATGGTTTTTGGTATTGTTTAATTAACCCTTTTCACTCTTATGTTTACTTAGAATTCACCCAAGCTGCTATGACTCAAAACATTTTTCATCTGATCAACACAAAATTTGGTATATGAATTTATCACCCCTAAATACAGATCGAGTTCGAATATGGGTTTGATCCGATATATTTTAACAGAGTTATGACCCTTTATAATTCAAGTAATTACTGCTGGGAATTTGAAGAGAACATATATCCCACAGCAATGTGTGTTATTGAAATGAGTTAATTATCACTATGACATTAGATACTACATGCTATAAAGCATGATAGTGGTACCACTGGCTGGCTGGACTTGTTATCATAATTATGTCAAACTGTGATTGATTACTCACTCTCTGGTGGAGTTCTGCTTTCTGTGCAATATGAAGTTAACCCCTTTGTTGAAACAGGTTTATTACATTAGCTATATGCACACACTATATGACACCTATTCTAAAATAATAAATTGGAATAGTCCATTGTTACTTTGTAGTGTTGTTTTACAGACATTGTTCTTTACAAACACTGTTGTCTTATCTTAGACAAAAATTTATCCACACATTCCTTAGTTCCATAACATGATGTCATTGAAAATGATTAACCATCTCCACACATCATATGGTTTTGATGCTTTTCATTTAATCATTCTCCTATGTTATGTCCAGGTTGATGGTGATCCACTTTTGATTTGCATGGATTTGGGATTAAAATTAAACCATTCCATAGACACATATTATGCGATAGACAGATATAATATTATCCCTTTGACTTTGAGCCAGGTTCAGTAAGGGTTTCAATACATCACCAATTGAATATTCATCATTAGAGGAAATGTCTTATTTTGAAATTCCCTCAATTGCATTTGGGCTCCAGGATAATATTAATGGTGCTGGTATTCTTGAGACTGACTTATTGTATGGGGTTCTAAATCCAATGACATGCTTTTCATAGACTATTTTGTGTTTATCAGTTCATTAGTTTGGGTAAGATTAACCCCATTCTATCCGATTTGATAACTCAAATATTTCCATTGATTATGTTTATAGTTCTTGGCATAGTTGACGATAACACACCCCTAACCTGCATAGTGAGGGTCATTTGGTTTATTTGCTTTAAAAATATTAACATCCTCCACCAATCCTGTTGACACAATGTGATAACTAAATATTTTTCACACGATCACTATATAAAGTGTGAATTGTTGAAACTTTTGCACTCATGAAAAGGTTGGTGTAAGGATTTATAAAATTTATAAAAAATAGCTAATCGCTATCGCCAAGGTATGGGTTAAACATCTGCCGATCGTGATCGGCCTCTCGTTCTTATGAAAATTTGATAACCTTTGTGTCACATCAGTTGAAAGATCTTTATAATACAGTATACTGTTCTTTACTTTGCAGAAAACATGGTTTTGGAAGACAGAAGATTGTTGGAAGAACTGGCCAAAAATGGTAAATAACACATCTATTTATAGCCCTCAAAATAACACATCTATTTACAGCCCTCAAAATAACACATCTATTTACAGCCCTCAAAATAACACATCTATTTACAGCCCTCAAAATAACACATCTATTTACAGCCCTCAAAATAACACATCTATTTACAGCCCTCAAAATTAGTTACAGCAAAAGGCCATGCCATAGAAAAGCTATAGAAGCCAATATAGAAATTCATGCAACTCTAAAGCAAAGCCATAGACAAGCCTTGAAATAGTGTGTCTGTCATTTGCAGAATGAGGTCCCCAGAGGGTGAATTTAGTGATGCTACCCCGCATAGCGGGCTAGCATCACCAAATTCACCCTCTGGGAACCTCATTCTGCTCAGGTGTAAGCAGAATGAGGTCCCCAGAGGGTGAATTTGGTGAGTCTAGCCCTCTATGCGGGGTAGCATCACTAATTTCACCCTCTGGGGACCTCATTCTGCAAATGACAGACACATTATTTCAAGGCTTTGCAATCACTCTACATCAAGTTCATAACTTAACTTTAGGAGAACAATATGTCCTATTTGAACACATTCTTTATATGGAACGTGTGCATACTGATTTTACTTATAATTTTATGTATAGATTCTAGTTTATAAAATAACATGTTGGCTAATAGATCGCAGTATCATAAGCAAATGGTACCAGGGGGCGCCGGAAGCATCCAAGGGCAGGGGGGGGCAGAGCCTACAAAAAGGGCACTTTTCTGCAAAAAAGGGCATTTTCTCCGCAAACTCGGGAAAATAACCATAAATTTCATTGTGGCAAAAATCCCTATTTTAAAGGTATTTGTCGGTTTTTATGGCCGTTTTGTGATAAAATTGACAAAAAAATAATATTCCCTTGTGAAATTGGTGGTATTTGGACCAAAAAAGTCACATTTTGCTATAAAAACACGAGATTAAACACACAAAAAACCATTTTCTGTCTCCAGAAAAAGGGCAAGTCCTGCCCCCGCTCGCCCCCCTCTTCTGGCGACCCTGAATGGTACCGTAACTCCACCGCAGTGAACGACTGAACGTCTTGATACTGCTGTGGATCAACCCGTTTTTCAAGTTAATTACATTGAGGATAGCGGTACTAAGGCCAAAACAAAAAACATGTCTGTTTCCGGTAACATTGGGAAAATTTTCTTTTTTTAACCCTTTGAGTGCCACGGGCAGATCTCATCGGCCCTAATTTACGGTGTGTAAAATCGGCCCTAAAAAAATAAAAAATAAATTTTTTTTTTAGAATTGAAATTTTTTCGGGTATGCTTAAGCATGCTATAGCGAATTTTAAAACAAACTAGATAAAACCTTAGGGGCATGTTATAACTCAAAACTATCAGCAAGTATTCATAGTAATAATTTTGATGCCCATGAAAAACGTAAGATTCCCTGGCACTAAACGTACAAAAAAGTCTGTTAAAGAATATAAGAACAAATTATTAAAATTGTAAAAAATTGTAAAAAATATAACAAATGATGAAAAATTGTTAGGCCAATGCATTCTCTTATATATGCGAGGCGACCTATGGTCGACTCGCATATATAAGAGAATGCATTGGCACAGGGTATATGGGTTTGATACAAAAATCGGACCTGGCACTCAAAGGGTTAAAAACTTTTCAGCTGTAAGTGATATTATAGCGTAGTTACGATCCCATGGAATATGGTAGATCCATGTGGATTGAAACTGAGGCCAAGCGTTGGATAAAATTATGTTGTCCCTTGAATTCATTCACTCTGCAGTAAGATCTCTATCTATTTTGAGCTTAATAACCAACTTATTTTTGCTTTTGTGATTGGGAAAAACGATAAATATTCATGTTGACACTCTTAACAGGTAACTATATAGACTAGCTTTCTGGAGAAAATTGAAAAAACAAATTGAGGCAGGCAAGAAAATCTCAGCCAGGCAGGGTAATGCAAATGTATAGTTGGTTATATGTGACCCGCCATATCAAATCCAGTCGTAAGTCGGGATTTTTTTTACCCTGTGCCAATGCATTCTCTTATATATGCGAGTCGACCATAGGTCGCCTCGCATATATAAGAGAATGCATTGGCCTAACAATTTTTTAAAATAAATGTTTCTTTTTAGGACATAAAATAAAAAACATCCATTACCCTGCAGGGAGCCCCACACATATATAGAAGCATATAGAAGAGTGTTGTCTGCTCATGTTTGTCCTGGGGCTCTGTATGGGTGAAATTATAAAACATTGTTTACAGCCCTTGTTCTGACTATTGTCTTTCAGGAATTACATGAAGATGCCTATTGGTATTATATGATTCAGCTATGATTCTACTCGTCTCTATTGTCTTTCAGGAATTACATGAAGATGCCTATTGGTATTATATGATTCAGCCGGGATTCTACTGATCTTTATTGTCTTTCAGGAATTACATGAAGATGCCTATTGGTATTATATGATTCAACTGGGATTCTACTGGTCTTTAGTTTTCACATTGCTAACAGATGTTAAAAGAAAGGTAAGTCACAGAAAATCTAACGTGTAATTCTCTGATCATTGTCTCATTTGTAGGGATATTGTTGTGACAAATTGACAATTTTATCAACAAGTATCCAGTTATCAAATGGTTAACCCTTTACCCAACAGAAGGGCCCTGTGCCAATGCATTCTCTTATATATGCGAGTCGACCATAGGTCGCCTCGCATATATAAGAGAATGCATTGGCTTAACACATTAAAAATTATAAAATTGTTAAAGAATGTAAGAAAAAATGGTAATAAGTGTTAAAAAAAGATTTTTTTTAGGCCAATGCATTCTCTTATATATGCGAGGCGACCTATGGTCGACTCGCATATATAGAGAATGCATTGGCACAGGGCATAACTATAACCATCACAATGTGGTCAATGAGCGGTTCCAATGATATCCATATTTGTATGGTTTTATTGAGACAGACCCAAGATAATTTAGGCTGTTGCAGCTTTATTTGGCCGGTTTGTTGGGTAAAGGGTTAAGCCAATGCATTCTCTTATATATGCGAGGCGACCTATGGTCGACTCGCATATATAAGAGAATGCATTGGCACAGGGCCGTTCTGTTGGGTAAAATCGTTAATTCTGTCACCTGTTCACCTCTATTATCAGTCCTAAAGTGCAAATCAGGGTCTTGGTCAACTTCAAATGAAATGCTGACGTCCAGTTTTCATTGACAAACCCACATTGTTATTATGATGACATACAATACTAGTTATCTGACAACCTTGTGATGAAAGCATAATTAAGTTGTATGTAGTTTGTTCTACCTAAATGAACCATAGATAAGACGATACTGTCCGATGTATAAACTACATAGATAAGACGATACTGTCCGATGTATAAACTACATAGATAAGACATACTGTCCGCTCTGTATACACTACATTGATAACAATGTACCGTCCGCTCTGTATATACTGCATAGATAACAGGGTACTGTCCGATTTACTTACTGACCCCAGAAGAGGATTCGTCACCGAGATATGTAACTGATGATAACGTGGATGAAATTTTGATTTTAACACAAGACACATCTTTTCACACTACTTAAGCACACATTTCTTTATTCTGCTATTACAACACACATGTATACTATTAAATCTAAATTGAACCCTTTGGCTATAAATTTCTCTTGGCCCTTTGCTAGCTATCCAAATTACTTTCTAAATTTGTAATAGCCCAACATCAGGTTATGATTATGTTCTCCCATTTGTTAACTGTGATGACGGTGTTTCTGCTGTGATTTTAATATAGTTACATTTTGGACCTTTTGCAGTACACCCCACCACTGTTCTCACTTGGTATACACGGCCTATTTGTGATTGGGACCTTTAAAAACTTTCTGCCGTCAGGCTACCAATTACTTCTATATTTTGAGTTGACACTACAGTAGAGATCTTGTATCATACTCCACAATATGTATTCAGGACATATCATCGCCTGCATGCATACCAGTGGTTTTAAGAACCTGCCCTCAGTCGAGTGACATTCCTTGCAACCCTTGAATAATCTCACAGCATAGATAACAGTGTACTGTCCGATTTACTTACTGACCCCAGCAGAGTATAATTGTCCCATCTTTGTTTATCCATATCGTTTACTTTAGATAAATTTATCCATGTGAAGGTCATCTTAATATTACCCAACTCTTGTTTAAATGTTCGACTTATCCCTTATTTAATTAACCCTTTGATAACTGTCGTCTGCTTTTATTACCTACATATCCCTCCAAATGAATAATAGACCATTCCGATGTACACTTTATAACTGAATGGGAGAATCCATTTTGTATAGGAAGGGTTAATGGAATCAAAATTAGTTTCTCTGAAAAACAGATTTGTTACAAAAAAAATGTAGTTTTAAATGATGGTCAGAAGGAATCGGACAATAATCTTTGTAACCCTAGGATATCAGAATACTTCGTAAAAATAATCCCCTGCCTCCCACTCAAGGAGAAAATACGTACGCTACTCAGTTAACTATTGTCTATATTATGTCGTTAAATGTTTTTATTACATGATCCTACACTTATTCCATTCAATAAACCATTCTATAAATTGTGATATTAAACGTTCGTTTAATAACAGGAAATAGTGCCAGGTGACCGTTGACTTCCGGTTTGGCGTCTGTTTACATTCCGTACGCTACGTCTCAAAATAATATGGCTTCCAATGTTTTTCCAATAAACTATAATGAATGAAGAGTTTGAAAAGTTATGTCATTAAATATACGCCATTAAATACACCAATGAGTCTTTATTTGTCTGGAACTATTTCTTTACTCGGGCAAACAACTCATAGTTACGTGAAACGTCATCGCATGCCTTATAGAAGCCGATGTTAGTTTCGCGTCCCATTGGTTGATTTAAGTATGTTTTGTCGAGGTTTTTTGATCATGTAATAAATAGAATCTACAACTCGTCTCAGTTTATAGCGGAATTTACAAAACTCGTCCCGTAAATTAGGTCTGGACCTCGCCAAAGGCTCGGTCCAGATCTAATTTACTGGACTCGTTTTGTAAATTCCGCTATAAACTGGGAACTCGTTGTAGATCCTCTATGTATTTTACCAATGTCAGATAGTGTTAACCCTTTACCCAACAAACCGGCCAAAACCGGCCAAATAAAGCTTCAACAGCCTAAAATATCTTTCGGTCTGTCTCAATAGAACCATACTAATATGGATATCATTGGAACCGGTGTAACAGGATATCTTCCCCCCCCTGGATATCTTCCCCCCCACCCTGGATATCTTCCCCCCCATGTACGACTAAAAAATAATTTCACTCATATGATATCGTTTGGTTCTGAAATGGCCAGAATTTTTTTTTTTGAGATTAAAATGTTTTTTTGTTTTTTTTTTATTTAAAAAAAAAAAGTGACAAAATTATTGTTTTCACGAATTTGATTGTCTTTTTTTTTTTCTTTCAAATGTCCAGGCTTGGATATTCCACCCCCCCCCACCCCCCCCACCCAGCACCTACATGACAAAAAAATCATCTTATGGTTTTATCGCTTATTTTGCTTTATATATTCATGAGTCAGGGTTTGGGGTGGGGGGAAGATGTCCAGGTCAGGATATCTCCCCCCCCCCCCCCACCCAGCACCTACATGACAAAAAAATAATCTTATGGTTTTATCGCTCGTTTTGCTTTATATAGTCAAGAAACAGCGAGAAATTAACTTCTTCTGAGAACAAGTTGTTGAGTCAGGGTTTGGGGGTGGGGGGGGGGGGAAATGTCCAGGTCAGGATATCTTCCCCCCCACCCAGCACCTACATGACAAAAAAATAATCTTATGGTTTTATTGCTCGTTTTGCTTTATATAGTCATGAAACAGCGAGAAATTAACTTCTTCTGACAACAAGTTGTTTGAGTCAGGGTTTTGGGGTGGGGGGAAGATGTCCAGGTCAGGATATCTTCCCCCCCACCCAGCACCTACATGACAAAAAAATAATCTTATGGTTTTATCGCTCGTTTTGCTTTATA